>JAODAL010020363.1:0-69622 GCA_025379985.1 Phyllomedusa bahiana | reverse complement strand
TTAAAGGGGGTGGGTTTAGTATAAGCAGGGTTTGAGCGGCGGGGCCTGCGGATCATTTGATTTTTACAGCAAGAGGAGCCCACTAAGTGTGTGGTTGTTCCTAACACCAAAAAGTAACGTAAGGGCATGCCCCCCTGCACGGGTTTTCGGGGGTTTTTTTCGGGTTTTGGTTGGGGTTTTTTTTTTTCCCCCAACCCCCTAAAAAAAAGGCCGAAAAACTAGCACAATGGTGCTCTAGGAAAACCCAAGCAGCAGTCCCCACTGCACGGGTTTCCCCGCCCCCCCGGCCCCCGGGCGGGGGGGGGGGGGGGGGGCCCCCCGAAAAGCATTTAGAAACCCTCTTCCGTGTTGGACGGAATCGTACTTGTAAATGGGGAGGGGGGGCTTTATTTCCGCTCATCGCGGAAAAGCCGCCCCCCCCCCACCGGGGGGCTGCCCAAAAAGGACAAATACCGCCGGCAAACCGCCGGTATTTGTCCTGTGCAGGGGGACGGCCCTAAGGGATCGTACATTTTTGTGTACTTACTGCATTCCCAAAAAAATACCGGGCTCCTCTCATTGCTGCTCAAACCCTACAACAGGATCCTCAAACTGGGGCCCCTCTAGCTTTGGGGAAACCAATCCCTTCATGGCATTTATAAAATTTTAAACAGTGAAAAAAGGGGTTTTTGTAGTTTCCTAACACGGGAGGGCCGCAGTTTGAGGATGCCCCCCCCCCCCCAAAACATTATTATGGACTATGAAATTTGCTTCCACCTACCTCGAGGATGCGACAAAAAAACCTTCTTCGCTGTTCATTTGTGTAGCACCCTCCTGCTAGATGCTGATGTATTACTTAGTAATCCTTCAGGGCTGTCCCCACAGCAGGTTTTTCAGTTGGTATACAGATGGTTTTCGGATTTGAAAAACATCTGTTAAGTGACTTACACCTTTTACATTGATTTAAATAGAAAATCTGTGCAGCAGTTCACACTGAACGGATTTTCTGCCGGACGTTTTTTTACACCCCCCATCGTTCCAAAAATGTGAACAATTCATTCTTCACCTGGTTTTTCGGGTGGACCATAACTATCTTGGCAGAACCTTCCCCCAAAAACCCACGTACAAGAAGTCAAAATACTGGCCAGATTCTGATTAAAGATTTTAACCTACCGTGTGAACGCACCCTCACAGTCCTGATAGGGTAGGGGCGTCAAAGCGCTATCTTCCCTCAGAGGCACGCGCAAAAGACCCTGGCGCACCTCCCCCCCCCAAAAAGGGACGATTCTAGCTATCAAAATCAGCAGCAGCAGGGAAAAACAAGAGATTATAGCTTTTTTCTTTTAAAGGGGCCTTGAGAACAGGCTGATCTGCTCAGGGCTCCTCTCTGGAACCCGATGCGTCTGGCTGTGTCTCTCTGTAGTGCAGTCTGGTTGAGTTGTGGGATAGCAGGGAGACGACCCTCGTGACTGCTCCTTCACCAATCAGCAGGACTGGGACAAGATATTCTGGTGCCACAGGGAAATAAGGCATATAGTGCCTTCCCCTATGGAGAATTCAGACCACTCCATACCTCCTTGCACCCCTTTTTCAGCTTGGAATGAAGTGGCACCTTAGGTGGTCGCCTTCCTTTGCCTACCTGATGTCCGGGCCAATAAGCGCTAACTTCATCCAGCAGCGTATAGCAGATGGAGGGACATTGCTGATCTCTCGCCCCTGTCTTGCTCCTTGCCCCCTATATCCATCAAGTGGTAAAAAAAAAAGGAAAAAGGTGGCACTCTAGGCATCCGTCCTAGTGGCAAATATGGCCCTGTCTGCACAGACGAGCAACCCAAAATCCCTTGGGGAAAGTGACACATAAATTTAAATTTCAAGACCAGTAAAAGACTGCCTATCAGACCACAAGTTTTTTTTTTTTTTTTATTTCTTCAAGGGGAAAAATTAAAAAAATTAAATCGATTAAAAAAAGGGTTTTTATCATTTCATTTAAAGGGTTTTTAGAATAAGGGGACATGAAAAACAAACAACTTTTCAATTTGGGTTCATTAGGAAACTTCGTTTTCACAGGATCCCTTATCTTAATTTTCTGTAAACACTGTTCCCCAGTGCCGGTCGGATTCCACATCCTTTCATTTCATTGGCTGATGGCTCTACTAATTTACATTCTGTCTGGCCGTATCCACGGGAGCGCGCATTCCTGCCTCTCTCACTCAGAATAAGGGTTCCGGCAACAATTTCACTCTGTACAGCTATCAGCTCCACAGTAACACTGCAGCTGCTTCTACAATCAGAAAACAGCAGAATTGTGCCTCGGTGCCTAACGCTCCTGCGTGTAAGGGGCCGGCAACAATTTCACTCTATACAGCTAGTAGCTCCTCATTGACACTGCAGCTGCGTCTATAATCTGAAAACAGCAGAATTGTACCTCGGTGCTTTGTGTAAACAAAGAAGGGAGACGGATCTGTGCTCTGGATGAGTTCATAGAAGACTGGATTCAACTGTAACAAACCTCCAGCTGTGATAGGAGAAGAGATCAGTGCTCTGAGTTCATAGAAGGCTGTCTAGATTGAATGCAGGCCTGTGGTATGTAAACAGCTCTTACAAAATAAGGCTGAATAGGGAGAGGAACACTGACTAGGGAGCGAGCATGAACAGTGAAGGGGGGGGGATGATGTCATCCCCCTTCAGTAAAGAAACACCCAGCTGGGAGGAGAAGAAATGCCCCTGGATTTCATGAACTGAGAGAATCAAGCTTCAAGAGAACAGCCAAACTGATGAAGCGATGCATCCCCTTTAATAAGCATCCTTTGTATTATGTGTTAGGGTGCAGTGATTTCTGCAGCTGTCCTATTCATCTAAATGGGGTACTAATAAACAGACATGCTGCAGATAAAAGAAACTTATTCACATGTATAGAAGAAATTTCTGCCACATGTGAATATGCCTTTAAATGAAAGCTTAAAGATATCCCAGACAACAATAACATTTCCTATACAAATATTATACAAACTCACATAGTTATGCAATAATATTCCCCTATACTTTGACTGTTAGGGGATGTTCACATGGCGTTTCTTAGATGCGTGTTTGGATCTGTGTTTCGGACCCAAAACAGACCCAAACATACATCTAACAATGTGCAGTGTGATTTACATCACTTTCAATGTAAAACATGCATCAGCGTTCAGAGGAGTGATCACCGATGCGTGTATACATGCGTCTTTCGGATCCGTTCCAAGAATGGTCATGTCAATTCTTGATCCGTTTGACGCAGCAGACATGCTATTTAAAACTATAGCGCGCTTATCTGCAGCAGCAAAAATGCATCCAAACATGCAGCACACTTTGGCTGCATGTTGGATGTGTTTTATGCAACGCTTTTGAAATACGTTCTCTATGAGAACTGTGGATTACCGTAATGACTGGGACGTATTTCAGCCGTAATTTGTGCAGTATGGCGCAAAATACGGGGCGAGATACGTCCCAGTTTAAGCCGTGTGAACATAGCCTTAGTCTCTAACCCACCAACTTGTCTCATGCTAGCTGTACCCAGCCAGTACCTCTGGCACTAGACATGGCTACTGCTTCACTCATCGCTCTGGCAACAGATTCCCAATTCTATCACCTCTCCTCCCTCCTACTCAGTATCAGAGCCCCGCTGGATGCCACCTCAGGAGTCAGCTCTACATGGCTCACACTGATGTTAGACTCCACTTCCTACAACTTGGCAATCAGGAAACTATGAGCAACATGCATGAACGGGGCAGCGCCAGTTTTCTGGCGTACTGAGAGCCAAAAACGTGTCGTTGCCCTGTTCTATAGATGTATGAATAGTCATACGCCAAAACTTGGCACATTCTACACCAGACACGACACTTTTGAATGCGCCGAAAATGCGACAGAATTATTCAAAGTTTGGCATGAAACTGTTGTACAAATCCATACCATGGCTGAGACAAATTTTGGCGCACCACACTCTTTCTTACATCCTGTCGGATTGTACACTGTTAGCTCCTTAACCCCTTAACGACCTTGGGCGTATGAGTACGTCCCAGGGCCGCTAAGGGGCTTTGCTGGGGGATCGCTCCGCAAACCCCCCGCACAGCCGCCGGGTGTTAGCGGCAAATCGCCGCTAACACCCGGCAGTAACAGCGCAGGCGGGTGGCTCCGCCCGCTGGCGCTGTTTTACCCATCGGGCGCCGCGGCAAAGAGGGCCGCGGCATCTGAATTAACGCCGATCGGTGCCGTGCACCGATCGGTGCGGTGATCGGCATAAGCGCAGCTATGCTGCGCCGATCCGATCACCGGGCATTGTGGTGGGGAGCCTTGGGAAGGCTCCCGTCACTTACCCTGGCCGGTTTGCCCCACTTCCGTCCGCAGACAGGAAGTGGGGAAACCGCCATCTTTGTACACCCTAATGCATTGCCTATGCACTGCATTAGGTTGTATTAACAATCGCGCCACCTAGTGGTCAAGTACCACAGGTGGCCTCAATGTTACAGTAAAAAAAAAAATAATCATACAGTTTTAAAGTACAAAAAAAAAAAGGAGTAAAAGTTCACATCACCCCCCTTTCCCCATTTTACAAATAAAATCATTAAAATAATAAAACAGTTACACAGATTTGGTATCGCCGCGTCCAAAAAAGTCCGATCTATAAAAATATAACATCATTTATCCCGTACGCTGAACAGCGTAGAAGAAAAAAAATTCCAAACGCCAAAATTGCGTTTTTTGGTCATTTTACGTCACTCAAAAAATGGAATAAAAATGATCAAAAGAGTCGAGTCCATTCCAAACTGCTAGCGATAAAAAGTACACTTCAGCCCGCAAAAAATGCCCCCTCACTGACGTCCGTAGGTGTTAGTGCAAAAAAGTTATTGGTCGCACAAAATGGCGCCGTGGCGCAAATTTCAAAAATAGAAAATGTTTGGAATTTTTTTTTATGGTACCAAAACATAACGGAAACCCTACATGTTTGGTATTGCCGGATGCGTAACAACCTGTAGAATACAGATAACACATTATATTTACCGAAGATTGAACGCCGTAAAAGCAAAACTCCCGCAAACATGGCGAAAATACATTTTTTTTCACAATTTGTCCCACTTGGAATTTTTTTGCGGTTTCCCAGTATATTCTATAGTATAGTGAATAACACCATTAGAAAGTAAATCTTGTCCCGCAAAATAAAAGCCCTCATGTGTCTATGTAGGTGGAAAAATAAAGAAGTTATGGCTTTCAGAAGGCGAGGAGGGAAAAACGAACGTGTCACCAAAAAAAAACGCCTGGTCTATAAGGGGTTAATGACACTGGACGTAAACTTACGGGTGCACAGGTATAACAGCACAGAATGGAGCCGGCTCCATTCTGTGCTATTAAACCTATTAGACACTGTGGCGATAGCAGTCGCAGGGTCTAAACGAATGAGAAACGGTGCTGTGTGAGATCAAAGTGCCGCGATTGGTTAATATGGCAGCTGGAAGCCTGGTGAATGTTTCTATAGCTGCCAAGGTTTTTTGTTTTGCTACTTCCTGCTACAGACAGGAAGTAGTAAACTGCCATCTTTGTTCATCCTATTGCATTATTTATACAATGCAATAGGCTGTATAAATGATTGCACCCCTAGTGGTGAAGAACCCAATGGGGACTTAATGATTAAAAGGAACCTGCCAGCTGCTTTATGCTGCCCGAACAAGGGGTAGCATGAAATAGCTGCAGGTTAACCGATCCTAACCCAAGGGTTTTGCCACCAAGTATTAAGTCTTGTTTGTCAGAGGGATCAAATACTTATTTCTCACTACAAAATGCAAATACATTTATATAATTTTTCTTTTCTGGATTTTATTTTTATCTCTCAATGTTAACATTAACCTACGCTTAAAATTATAGACTGTTCATATCTTTGTCAGTGGGCAAACTTACACAATCAGCAAGGGATCAAATAATAATTTCCTTCACTGTATATTTAAGGGAACCTGTCAGCTACTTTATACTGCCCGAACAGCAGGCAGCAGGAAACAGCTGCAGGTTACCCAATCCTAACCCTGTGGGTTTTACCCTGAAACGCTGTGGTGTTCCCAGATAAAACACCCAATGAAGTTGTCCCGGGAGCAGGGGCGTCGCTAGGCTGTTTTTTTCGGGGCTCGGGCCCCGAATAAAACTCCCTGTGCCCCGAGTCTCCCGGGCTCCAGGCCGCTGCCGTGGGCTTGGAGCACCGACTGGCCCTTCAGCTGCATGTGCGTCCGCTGGACGCACATGCAGCTGCGGGCTTCTGTGGAGCAGAGAGCGAGCGCTCCCTGCTCCGCAGACAGTGTCGGACCGGCTCTGGGTCCGACACAGCGGGGCCGCCGGGTCCTCACAGCGCTGAGGACCCCCCGCGGCCCCGTGCGCCTCAGCCGGCAGCGTCGCGATGATGTGATGTCATCGCGAGCCTGCCTCTCCTCAGGCGCACAGACGCGTCGTAGGCCGTGCGCCCTGAGGAGCTGCCGGAGGAGCGCGGGCTGAAGAGGACGGGGGAGTTAAGGTGAGTATGAATGTTGTTATTTTTAAAGCGTTTACCTGCCTCAGTGACCCTAAATACTGCCTGTGCCCTATAATGCCTGCCTGTGGCCCCCATATCCCTGCCTGTGCCCCTATAATGCCTGCCTGTGGCCCCCATATCCCTGCCTGTGCCCCTATAATCCCTGCCTGTGGCCCCCATATACTGCCTGGGGCCCCATATCCCTGCCTGTGGCCCCCATATCCCTGCCTGTGCCCCTATAATGCCTGCCTGTGGCCCCCATATCCCTGCCTGTGACCCCCATAAGCTGCCTGTGGCCCCCATATCCCTGCCTGTGGCCCCCTTATACTGCCTGTGGCCCCCATATCCCTGCCTGTGACCCCCATATGCTGCCTGTGGCCCCCATATCCCTGCCTGTGGCCCCCATATCCCTGCCTGTGCCCCTATAATGCTGCCTGTGGCCCCCATATCCCTGCCTGTGACCCCCATATGCTGCCTGTGGCCCCTATAATGCTGCCTGTGGCCCCATATGCTGCCTGTGGCCCCCATATCCCTGCCTGTGACCCCCATATGCTGCCTGTGGCCCCCATATCCCTGCCTGTGGCCCCCATATACTGCCTGTGCCCCTATAATGCCTGCCTGTGGCCCCCATATACTGCCTGTGCCCCTATAATGCCTGCCTGTGGCCCCCATATCCCTGCCTGTGGCCCCCATATACTGCCTGTGCCCCTATAATGCCTGCCTGTGGCCCCCATATCCCTGCCTGTGGCCCCCATATTACTGCCTGTGGCCCCATATCCCTGCCTGTGGCCCCCATATACTGCCTGTGCCCGATAATGCCTGCCTGTGGCCCCCATATCCCTGCCTGTGGCCCCCATATTACTGCCTGTGGCCCCCATATTACTGCCTGTGGCCCCCATTTCCCTGCCTGTGCCCCTATAATGCCTGCCTGTGGCCCCCATATCCCTGCCTGTGGCCCCCATATCCCTGCCTGTGGCCCCCATATGCTGCCTGTGCCCCTATAATGCCTGCCTGTGGCCCCCATATACTGCCTGTGGCCCCCATATCCCTGCCTGTGGCCCCCATATGCTGCCTGTGGCCCCCATATACTGCCTCAGTGCCCCTATATTCTGCCTCAGTGCCCCTATATACCTTCTTGTGGCCCCTATATACTGCCTCAGTGCCCCCATATACTGCCTGTGGCCCCATATACTGCCTCAGTGCCCCCATATACTGCCTGTGCCCCCTATATACTGCCTGTGGCCCCTATATACCTGCCTGTGGCCCCTATATACCTGCCTGTGGCCCCATATACCTGCCTGTGGCCCCATATACTGCTTCAGTGCCCCAATATACCTAACTGAGGGGACTGCTATACCTATAATTAAGGAGTTGCTGGAAATGTGAGGATTCTAAGATATTTGTGTCCAAATCCTCAGGGACGAGTATTGGCCGGGAGCAATCAGCATGAAGGTGTGAACCGGATGGAGAAGAAAAGGGAAAGTGAACGACGCTGATCAGAAAAGACGTCTCCGGTGAGTCACTAAATGTAACTGCAGTGTAATCACTTATATGTCTGCAGAGCGTCTACATACAACTAGTAACTACCACTATATGGTCACTATATGGCAGTGGTATATGTCTTCAGAGCCTGTGTACAGCTGATGGTCACATGTGGGGGTCGCGTTCGGTCAGGGTCTGGCAGGATTATTTGATCCTTATGTAGTAATAGTTTTGGGTCTTGGTTTTGTAGGAGGGTTTTAGTAACAATCATTTGTCTGGTAGATTTGCTCCATGTATCGGTGTATGTTTTGGTGACTGTTTAGGGTATTGTCATATGAAGGTAGAAGTTCTGAAAAAGTAAATTTGTCATTGGTGATTTTACTGTACAGTGACTGCTGAGGAGATGGGACGGATCTGTGTGGGATGTGCAGAAAATTAGTGACAGAACACAAGGTTTTTCCTGTAAAAAAACATCCACAGTTCACAATGAGGAGTGAAAAAATGTCGTGTGAACCCAGCCCTACCCAGAAAAACACAAAGGGCCCGAGCCCCGGATGTTTTAGGACCCTAGCAACGCCCCTGCCCGGGAGCGGGGAGGAGTCGCTGTGCCCGGTCTGATGTGAGGCTTCTCCCCGCCCCTACAACTTGACTGACAGCTCTCACACCTGTTTGTCTATAGTGAGAGAGCTGTCAGTCAAGCTGAGGTAGCAGGGTGAAGCCTCACATAGGACTCATCTCCCCACATCCGGCACAGCTTCACTGGGTGTTCACCCAGGAACGTTCCAGCATTTTGGGGTAAAACACACAGGGTTAGGATCGGGTAACCTGCAGCTATTTCATGCTACCCATCCTTCGGGTAGCATAAAGTAGCGGACAGGTTCCCTTTAATATACAGTATATATATTAAAAGTTCAAAGCAACCCCCTTTTGCTATTTTTCAAATAAAATAATAAAAAAGTTACATATCACTGGTATCACAGTGTCACAAAAAAGCCAGATCTATTAAAATATAACTTAATTTATCCCGTACACTGAACACCGTAGAAGAAGAAAAAATTTCAAACGACAAAATTGTAGTTTTTTTGGGGTCATTTCAAGTCCCTTAAAAATTGGAATCAAAGTGATCACAAAGGTCACATCTATTCCAAAATGGTGCCAATAAAAAGCACTTCAGCCCTCAAAAAACGAGTCTCACTTAGGACTATGGGTGGAAGTGCAAAAAAGTTATTGGTCGCAGAAAGTGGGACTGCGGCGCAAATTTGGCTTTTTTATGGTACTAGAGAAGAACGCAAACCCTACATATTTGGTATTGCCGGAACGGTATCAACCTGCAGAATACAGAGAACACATTATTTATACCAGAGAATGAACGGCGTAAAAAAGACCCTGTAAACATGGCACTAGTATGTTTTTTTCACATTTTGATCCACTTAGAAATTTTTTGTGGTTTCCCAGTATATTCTTTCAAAATTTCCCGGGTTCCGTAATGGACGTTCCTCAGGAAAGAAGCAGACAAAAAGCACAATGTGCGTGAACTCTATAACATCAGCCTTATAACAGTATTGGATAAGGCTCACCGTATTCAGCTGTACATTTTTGGTACAGCTCCTGGTATCATATGAAATCCCGCAGCTGATTGCTGCACCGCACCCTGCACCAGCTGGCCGAGGATCCTCCGGTCTCGTAGTCACTCCGGACTCCAGTTTACTGTTAACAAACAGATGAAGCCAAATGCAAATAAATGCAACTGGACTTAAGGAGTTCATATAGCGCTTCACAGGTAAAAATAAATGAAGAAAAAACCAACTAATAATGTTAAGTTGGTTTATTAAAACAAAAAACAGTACATTGCTTCGCGTTTCACAGGAGTTCTATCCTGCTTCATCAGGCCCGATGAAGCAGGATAGAACTCCTGTGAAACGCGTAGCAATTTACTGTTTTTTGTTTTAATAAACCAACTTAACATTATTAGTTGTTTTTTTCTTCATTTATTTGCAACCTGTGAAGCGCTATAGGAACTCCTTAAAGCGGTTTTGCCATGAAGTAGAATTGACGTGGGAAGCTTGCAAATGGAATAACAAACATTTTCACCATTCATTATTATTAAAAATTCTGCACCGTTTTTGTCTTAGCAGCTCCTTTAGTGATTCATTGTTTACAGCTCGTCTCCAGGGGATACGACCAGGGCTGAGAGCTCCTCAGTCCTGGTCGTACATGCTCAGACATCACCTCTCCTCTCAGGCAGCTACTGAGTGTTCAAACCCCAGGTGCTGTCATTCTACTCCTGTCCTCTGTACTCCTTAGTAATTACTCAAACAGTGCAAATAAACAAAAAAAGAAACCTCAATGAGGTCTGTGCATTAATAAGGAGAAAAAACAACAACACAGATTTGGTTCCTGCAGAGATTTGAACCTAGGACCCTTGTGCTGTGAGGCAAAATCATTACCTCTCAGCTACAATGCTTTATATAAACAGACCTTTCTTTGACTACAGAGAGGAAAGGCCTGGTGATGTCATCCTGCTGAGTCACATGACAAGCAATTCAAACAAATCACACACACCTTCTTCTGAGAACACAGAGCTGAAGAGCTGGATGCAGGAGGTATGAAATGAGATCGTGGAAAAACCCCTTTAAGTCCAGTTGCATTTATTTGCATTTGGCTTCCTTTGTTTGTTACCAGTATATTCTTTGGTACGGTGAATGACACATTAGAATGTACATCTTGTCCCGCAAAATAAAAGACCTCATGTGTCTAGTTAGCTGAAAAAATAAAAAAGTTATGGCTCTTGGAACACAAGGAGGAAAAAACAAATGTGTCAACCAAGAAAAACGCAAGGTCCTCCTAAGGGGTTAAAAACAGCCATAGAACTGACCAGTGGGCGCCAGGTTCATACATGTTGCGCTTTTTTTTTATGAAAATTTTAAAATTTTATTTTAAAATAATTCATGTCTAGGCTCCTACTAGATAAAAATCATTAGAGTTAGACAAAAACCCAGCGTTGAAATTCGGCTGCACTGTTGACCCCCTTCTCCCTGCTGTTGATGTTAAAGGGGTTGTGTCAGCTGGAAAAACCCTTCTCCATTTTTGCTGCAATAAAGTGTCATGGGAATGAATGAAGCTTTCTTCAATCCACATGATCTGCCATAAATGCCTGACAGGTGACTTCTGTGACTTCCAGGGAGAATTTGGGGTTTTAAAATCCTTTTTCCAACTGTAAAAATACGATTCGGGAGTTAGGGGGGACTTTTGGAACGACTTTTTAAAGGGGCACAATTCAGAATTGCATTGATAGTTCTGTAAGGAGACTCCATCATAAATTTTGTCATAAATGACGGAAAAAAAGTTCATTAAAATGAAGGATACCATCACAGAAACCTGACGACACCATTATAGTCAATGGGCTCTGGCGGGTGCTGTGTGGCATTTCATAGATCTGGCACCGCTGTTAGGGCCGTTACATCGATTGGTGTCATAAAAGACATTTTGAACCAAAAGCGTATTGGAATGTTTGACATATCCATAGACTATAAATGTCCTCGGCCCCGGATTTGGGGGGTTTTAAAGTAGTGTCGCCCCAAACCCAAAGAGGTGGGGGGGGCCCCCCTCCCACCCCCATTAAATGCATTGTCGGGGCGCAAAAGCACGAAAACAATTGAATTTTTCAGTTTTCTTCTCCAGGGGTGCAATCGATGTATTGTACCGGGGGGGACAAGGGTTTAAGCTTACTCTTATAGAGCTATAAAATTATGTCATTGGGGCCCAAATTTTTTGCTGCGTTAAACCGGGAAAATACGTCCAAAATATGCAGCAAAAATAAGCTGGGGGAACATATCCTATGGGTTTTAATGTAAATCAAAGTAAATTTTTATTTTTTTGGACCCTTTGAGTCGGGTTTTTTGATTCAGAAAAGTGTTGTGTACGGTTTTCCCGTCCTGCAAAAAATGTCCCGCTATGATAGGTTTTTTATTTTGCATTGAAGTCTATGAGCGATGCATGCAAACATAATGTGTATATGTGATTATGGTAATGGTTTTTGTATGTGTTTTTCATCAAGAATCATCAATGATGAAAAACATTTTTTTTAAAAAATAAAAAATATAATTAAATAAAGTTTTTTTTAAAAAAAAAAAAAAATGAAAATGGGAAAACCTTCGTTAAAAATTATAAGGGACCAATGGAAAGTATATATTTTGATAAAACAAATTTTAGGCATAAGTTTTTTTTAAAAAAAACCTTTCCCTTTAACTTATGTTATAAAGGTAGTGGGAACCTTCTCTCATTTTTTTTCTGTTCCTATCATGATACAGAAAAACAGAAATAACAGCACAAATGCCTAAACAATTAAAAATTACATTTACAGTTTTGTCCAAAAGGGTTTGTCCCAAAAAACAGTTTTAAAACCGCAACAGGCTATGAAAGTTTCTCATTTTGGGCCCCGGATGGGTATATTTTAAGTGTTTTTTTGAAATGTTTTTTTAAGGCTTAAAGGGGGTCTCAGGTTCAGATAATTTTTTGTTTTGGGCCCATTTTTTTCAAGCCAACACTTTTCTAGACTAATTTCTTAAGCATAGATTTTTCTTGACTTTTGGTCAGAAGAGTACATTGTATGGTATATCTGTATAGGATAGCTTTGAATTTTGACTTGATAATTGATACAATTCTTGCTGCATGAAGCAACCACTAGTATAAAAAAAAAAGTTTAAGGTTTTGATCTCAAAATTTAAAGGGGGCGTTGGATAAATTGACAGTGAGCGCCCCTGTAGAGCTTTGTTTTCCCTATGTGTAATTTAAGCAAAAAAGCGTTTGGGGCCCGGTTTCCTATCCCATGGGCATTTGGGAGTTTCACACGGGTGTGTTGGATCCCTTTTTAGGTGCGTGTTGGATTCGTGTTGGGGCCCTAAGCGACCCAACAATGTACAGTGGATTTCCATTTCTTTCAAAAGTAAAACACACATCGGGGTTCAGACGAGGCATTTTCATTACTGCATTGAGTTACATTCCTTTCTGATGCCGTTTTGGATCCTTCAAAGATCCTGATATGTTTTTTCGCAGAGGGGGCCCTATTTAAAAATAAAGGGGGCGTTTTGCTGCAACTAAAATGCATCCAAACATGCACCTGATTATTGGATGTGATTTACGCAGCGCTTTTGAATGCGTTTTTCCAAAAAATCCAAAAACGGATCCAAAAACACGTGTGAAAATACCCTTATAGTTGTCCTTCTTTTGTAGAATAAGTGTAACCACTGTAGACTGAAAAGGAAACCTCCCTGCTAACTACGTCAGCAATTCATAGACACAATGAATCCACTCTCTGCATGTCCTTATATTCACTCTTTGTTGGATCAAAACCTCGTCCCATTAATAAAATCGAAAGAGACCACTGAACAGTTGCAGGTAATGGCAGATTTCATGTTTGACTTTAAAATTGCTGTTGTGTCCGGGGTCCCCAAATTGTCTTAAAACAGTCCCGCACTTCCCCCCCTTGGATTATGTCTCATGCAGGAGATATCTGATCATTGTGTGAGGGATCTCTAACTGGTGGAGATGTTGCATCTTTCCCACTTGTCTCACAAACTTCAGTATAGTCAAACGGCACTGGGACATCAGAGACTTTGGTTGTACTGGAAAGCAACAACAGAATCATTAATTTATTTTATGTACAGTAATAAGTAAGGTACTTTAAGGCCTTGTCCCCACGGCACTGTTTTTGTCAGCCGGTTCTCAGTTTTGAAAACGGCTCAAACGGTGACAAATTTACAGGACCTTAATGGAAAATCCGTGCGCGGTCCCCCCTCCGGTTTCCGGCCCCACGGTTTTTTCAGACCGGCGGTCCAAAAAAAAATAAACTTTTATTCTTGTATAAACATTATTTTTCCCCGGGGTAATGATGTCAATGGGCCGGGGGAGGGGGGGCGTTCCAAAACACCGGCGTATTACCCGTGTGAAAAATACCCCTTTACAGTTTAAACCAATAACCCCCTTTTTTGGGGTGGTAAAAGACCTTTTAAAACAAAAAAATACAACTTAAAAAAAAACATAAACATTTTTTTGGGTCAAGAAAGAAACCCCTTTTCCTTCAGGGGCCTCCTGGGGCCCACTTTAAAATAATATACTCCCCGTTTTTAACATTTTTCCCCATATTTTTTATTTTGTTTTTTTTTAAAGGGATTTAATTTGGCCCGGGTTTTATTTGAAATTTTTTTAACAGTTATTAAAGGTTTAAATGTTTTTTTTGGGGTATTTTTTTCTGTGTTTTGACCCGAGGTAAACGAGTAAAAACTTTCACCAAAATTCTGAAAAAAAAAAAAGGGGGGGTGGGGGGGGTTTAGACCCTTTTTTTTTCTGGTTTTGGGGATAATTAAAACCCCCCCCTTTTAAATTTTCAAAAAAAGGGGTTTGGCAGTTTGGGGGGTTTTTTTAACATTAAAAAAAGTAAATGTTAGATTTTGGAGTTTAAAAATTCACATTTTTTCCCTTCTTTTCAAACTCCCTAAATGAAGGCCCTCTTTGAAAAATGACATCTCATCCTCAAGTGCTGGGGGGTTTTAATTTCTTTTTTCCCATTTAAAGGGGGTTTGGTCTCACAAAAGGATTGTTTTTTTATGTTAAAGATCTTAAAAAAACAATACTTTGAAATTTTGTGTCAATTTAAAAGTGCCCTAACCTATTCCTAGATAATTTTTCTTGTAGGGGCCTGCTCAGCTCCTCAGGGTCGTTTTAGCTACAGACCTGTTTTTTCTCTCCGATAGGCTGACAGTTGGCGCTATAGCTAAAGCCCGTGTGTTTCGGCACCCTTGGGTCAAAAAAGGGGAAAAAAAAAAATTAAAATAAAAAACGGGGACTGGGGAAGATGTAGTGAGAAAACCCTTTAAGGTTTTTCTGGTATGTGCACAGCAAATGCCATAACTTCCAGGAACCCCCACTTATCTGGAAAATGAGGTTGCCTCTCTATTTACATCCCCCAATCAGCCCTGCTCCGGGGATTGGCAGCTCCCCCCCTAATTTTAGGGTTCTTTCAAACACGTTTTTCAACTGGTAATTGTGGGGTTTTGGCCACGTTTAATATTAGTGACTATTTCTTTTTGTTTTCTCTATGCATAAGCAGCCAACAGAGATGTCTGGCAGTGGCTTTCTCTGCTCTCCCTATTAAAACACAGGCATGTTCAGGAGAATCAGCTGTCAACGCAATACACAGACAGCTATTTCAAGTGGACCTTTATATCCTTTATTATAATGCATTTATACTTCGCGGGGTTCCCATTGGAAACATCAGCATGTATAAAGGAAAATTGTAATGTATTTAAAAAGTTAAATATAAAAACTGTAAGCTAATATTTAAAGAAGGCTTTAAAGAAACCCTCTAGATACAGTGTTATGCCTGGTGTGGGGCCCTTGAGGGTGCAGGGTATTTTTAAACCGCCGGCCGCCCGAAAAATGTGCCCCCCGCAAGTAAAGGGGAAAGGGAGGGGTTTTTTCCGCTTTTTTCCGGAGAAAATGTTTATATAAAAAAAAAAGGAAAAACCCCCGGGGGGTCCCCCCCCCAAAAAAGGGGCCCCCCCCTTTGGGGAAAACCCCCTTTTCCCCCTTTTTTTTTTGGGGGGCCCCCCCGGGGGCCCCCCCAAAGGGGAGGCCCCCGGGGGGGCCCCCGGGGGGGGGGCCCCCCCGGGGGCCATTTCCCCCCCCGGGGGGGGCCCCTTTTTTTGGGGGTTTTCCCCCCCCCCCCCGGGGCCCCGGGGGGCCCCCCCCCGGGGGGGGGGCCCCCCCCCTTTTTTTTTTTTTGGCCGGGGGGCCCCGGGGGGGGGGGGGCCCCCCCCCCCCCCCGGGGTTCCTTTTTAATTCTTTTTTTTTTTTCCCCCCCCCTTTGGGGGGGCCCCCCCCCGGCCCCGGCCCCCCAAAAGGCCCCGGTGGGCCCCCCCCCCCCCCCGGGGGGGGGGGGCCCCCCCCTAAAAAAAAAAAACCCCCAAAAAAAGGGGGGGGGGCCCCCAACCCCCCCCGGGGGGGGGAAAAAGGGGGGGCCCCCCCCCCCCGGGGCCCCCCCCTTTCCCCCGGGCCCCTTTTGGGGCCCCAACCCCCCCCCCCCGGGGGGGGGCCCCCCCCCCCCCTAAAGGGGGGCCGGGGGCCCCCCGCCCCCCCTTTCCCCCCCGGGGGCCCCCGGGCCCCCGGGGCCCCCCTTGCCCCCCCCCCCCCCTTTTAAAAAAACCCCCTTGGGGGGGGGCCCCCTCCCGGGGAAAAAATTTTTTTCCCCCCCCCCCCCCAAAAAGGGGGTTTTCCCCCCAACCCCCCCGGGGTTTTTTCCCCCGGGCCCCTTCCCCCCCCCCCCCCCCCCCCGGGCCCCCCCCCCGGGCCCCCCCCCGGGTTTTTTCCCCCCCCCTTTTTTTTTTTTTTTCCCCCCCCCCCCCCGGGGCCCCCCCCCCCGGGGCCCCCCCCCCCCCCCGGCCGGGCCCCCCCCCGGGGGCCCCCAAAATTTTTTTCCCCCCCCCCCCCCCCCCCCCGGGCCCCCCCCCCCCCCCCCCCAAAAACCTTTCCCCCCCAAACCCCCCCCCAAAGGCTCCCCCCCCCAAACCCCCCCCCCCCCCCCCCCCCAAAAACCCCCGGGGTCCCCCAACCCCCCTTTTTTCCCCCCCCTGCTGGGGCCCCCCTTCGCCTGCCTTGGGGGTTTTAAAACCCCTGCTTGAGCCCCCCTTAAGGGCCGGGCCTGGGGCCCCCCTTACGCCTGCTGGGTGCCCCCTCCGCCTGCCTGGGCCATAAAACCCCTGCCTGACCCCCCATCGCCCCCTTTGGGGCCCCCCATACCCTCCCTGGGGGCCCCCTTTCGCCTGTCTGGGGGCCCCATAGCCTGCTGACCCCCAAATACCCCTGCCGGGGGCCCCCCAATACCCCTGCCTGTGGCCCCATACCCCTGCCTGGGGACCCCCTTACCCCGGCCGTAGCCCCCTTACCCCTGCCGGAGCCCCCCATTGCCTGTCTAAACCCCCAATAGCTATATATGCCTGGGCCCGGTTTGAAATTTCACATGCCCAATTTTCTCCCCCCCCCGGGTATTGCGAGCAGGGAGGGAGCTTTAATCCTTTGTTCTTTTTGGGAAAACTGGGGGTTACTGTAAGGGACGGGGACGGTTCAGCCGTAATTTGGGGCCAGTACGGATAAATTTTTATGGACTGAAAAAAACTCTTTTTAAAAAGGGGGCCGGGGGTGAACATGGTCAAAAACTCAAACTTAACGCTTTTTCTGTGGATTTTTTAATTTTGGCAGAGAAAACCCGCCACCCCCCCCCCATGGGGGCCCGTGGGGCCGGCCGAAAAAAACGGGAAACCCCTCCCGGTCAGGTTAAAAACCATGGATTTGCTTTTTCCCGTGGGGACGAAACCTTAAGGTTAGACAAATTTGAGAGGGGTTTTTTTTTATTTTTAAACTTGTATATTATTTTATTTTTTTATCCCGGGGTCACTAATAAGGTTTTTTAAAAAAGGGGTTTAATAAGATGCCCTTTTAATTATATTGTGTAAAAAGGAAATGCATTAAAAAGGGCAAAATTCACCAGAAAAAATTTTTGGTGCATGGTTTTTAAATTTAAGGGGTGCCCAAAAAAATTCTGTCCCTTTTTCTTTAGAAAACAAAATGGGAAATGTGCAAAAGTTTTGGTTTGGGGGTGTAAAAGGTTTACAAAGTAAGAGTAGGTTCAGACAATCTTTTTTTCAAAACCAAATTAAATTTCACATGGTTTTTGGGTTTCATTCAAATTTGACATCGGGCCCCCAATTCTTGTTATGAGGGGGGGGCCCAGGGAAATCTGCGCCCAAAAAACCACTTTTTATGTCGTTTTGGACGCAGTTCTTTAGGTAAAATAAGGTTTTGTTCACACGCCGTTTTGGGTTTGCATTTTTGGATCGTGTTGTATCCAAAAATTGAAAATTGCGAGTAAATCGGTTTCCTAAACAAAATCCAACAGTATCCGAAAACACAAACGTGTGTTTGGATGCGTTTTGGGCCCTTGCGGGATCGAAACCTTATCTTTTTTAAATTTGGGCTCCGGGCTCCCTTTTTCGGACCAAAATTTCAATGCCCAATTTTTTGGAATGATCCAAAAAAAAGCAATGGGGACGCACATCGGCAATCCCTCGTCTGAACCCCGATGTGGGGTTTATTTAAAAGCAATGTAAATCACAGGGTACATTATTTGATATGTTTTTTGGGGTTTTCAGTTTAGAACCCGAGGACAAAAACCAAAAAACAGCAAAAAAGGTATTTTCACAGGGAATCAACACCCCAAGTGAACTTTATTTCTAAGTTTCAGAAGAAGGGAAGGGATTTTTCAAAGTTTTTTTTTTACTTTTAAAAAAAAAAGGAAATAGGGAAAATATAGGGTTTGGTAAAAAAAATTTTCAACCCGTATTTTTACTGGGTGAATGGGGAGGCTTTTTTTCCCAGTTTTAGAAGAGTTTTTAAAAAAGGGGAATTTAAAGTGGTTTCCCAAATTTGGGAAAACTCTTCAGGGTGGACAAAAGCCTAAGGCCTATGTTTCCCCGGGCCCTTAAAATTTGGGACACTTTTTCGCCAGTATTTCCGGTTTTGCGCCCCTTTTTCCCGAGCGAAATATGCCCCGAAATTTTTACGGTAATCCCCAAAATTCTCTTTAAAAAATTTTTATGGTTTTCGTCTCCTCTCCCCTTTTCGTAAAATCCGCCCTATTTTTACGCCAGGGGGGAAAAATTTTGAAAGGTCAATTTTCACAGCGTTTAAAACGCAGCGAGTAATGACTTTTTGGGGGCCGGCGGGTGCCGGACACCCTCCCCCGGGGGGTTTAGGGCCCAATGGGGGCGTACTTTTACCCCCCACAATTACTCCGTGGGGAACTACCCTAAGAATGAAAAGGGGCAATTTTTGCAGGGGAGTAGGCGTTCTTTTTTTCAGAGCTTGGGATTGCCACATCGTTGGGTTTAGAAATTCTCAGGTGGTGGACAGTTTTTTTTGACAGCCCTTTATTTGGGTTTGGAAGCTCGAGGGTAGGGCGGGAAGGGATTGGCAAATATAAACCCTTAAAGGACATCTTTGTTTTAACAAACCCATTTTTGACTTTTCCCTTGGCCTTTGAGGGAAATCAAAATGCGGGGTATGGCCCCCTACCGTATTTTTGGGACTTTAAGGACACCGGTTTTTAAAAGGGGCGCATTATCAATGAGCCCCCGGGTTAAGTCTTTTTGGTTAATTTTTTTAAGGGGCCCCAACCGGGGATTTAAAAGGGGGCGGCAAATTAAATAAAAACAAAGCCCCAAAACCCGCA
Source organism: Phyllomedusa bahiana (assembly GCA_025379985.1). Lineage (NCBI taxonomy): Eukaryota > Metazoa > Chordata > Amphibia > Anura > Hylidae > Phyllomedusa > Phyllomedusa bahiana. The sequence goes on along the minus strand of JAODAL010020363.1, from coordinate 50,354 downwards.
ACCCCCAAAAAGTAGTCAACACTTTCACAAAAACTCTCAATTGAAAAATTTTGGAAAAAAAAAGTAAATTACATTAAATTTTTCTTTTCCCGGTATCGAAAAAAATAGGGGTCCCCATTTGGGGAAAAGCTTTATTTGAATGTTTTTGAAACTGATTTCGGAATTTTTATTTACAAACCCGGAAATCCTTTTCCCAAATCGTTCAAATAGGGTGTCAAAAATTTTTAAGTTTTAAATACGTTTAAACCCAAAACCCCAAAAAGTAAAGGGTTTTTGTTTTCAATTTTAAGGCGCATCGGCCTTTAAGGGGGCATTTTTCGATTTCTGAAAAAAAATCTTTAGGCTTTTATGTGCCCCTTATGGGCCGAAAAATCGGTAGGAAAAAATTGACTGACATCCCGGGCCCTAGAAGATTGATTTTGGCAGAGGTTTGGGTCCACCCCAAATTTTTTTTTGTTTTAAATTCCCCCTTTTTGTCCTTTTAAAAACTTTTTTAATGGTTTAAAAAAAACTACTAACTTTCAAATTTTTTGAAAAGCATTTTTTTTTTCCCTTTTCGGTATTTTTCCACACCTGCCTACATTTTTTCACAGTCCTATGTAGGTGATGTATGTAATATTAGCAATAGTATTCTAATTTGTAACATTGTTGAATTGTTAAATAAGAAGCAGATTTGTTTAAAAGGATTTTCTGAAATTTATACAATTGTAAAATAAATACCTAAATTTACCCAATATATAAGTACTGGATGGACGGTGTTATGGTCAGTAAATGACCAAGTCATGTGGTGCTGAAAGTATGGCCTGTTAGGAAGGGTTAGCAGAAGAATGTCTCCTCTTTTTAAAAAAAAAAAATGCGGGAACAGCTTTTTAAAGTTGAAATCTAAAAAAAAAACTACTAAATTTTGGGGAACAATACCCCTTTGGGCAGACAGGACAAAAAGGTTCCGATTTCCTTACCTATTTTAAAACTTTTTCAAGTTTGGCCAAAAAACTGAACACAACCCCCAGCACGAACCCTTATACCTATTGCCCAAGCATGGGGTGGTTAAAAAAAAACCCGGGTAGCTGCTTTTAAACTAGGTTCTGTGACTGCAAAACAAGTCCAAATCATTACGTCAGTCATTAGATTTGAGCTTGGTTTGCAGCCACAGGACCTAGGTACCTTGTAGTCATTGAATCAACCATGAATTTCCCTGTGTACCAAAATATTCTAGACTATAATGTGAAGTAATCAAGCTAAAGCTTGGCTGAAACTGGGTCATGCAACTGGACAATGTCCCCAAGCACACCAGCAAAGCTACAACATAATGACTGAAAATTAAAGAATCAAAGTGTTACATTGGCCCAGTCAGTTCAAATCTGACAGGACCTTAAAGGGTTTGTCTCACTACATCAATTCATCTCACCTCAGCCCTGTTTTCTTGGTTTCATTTTGAAATCAGGGGCGTGTTTACTGGCTTCTACTAGGCTGCAGTAGAAGCAGGTCTTTAACTATAGCAACCAGTGCTGGCAGCCTATGATGAGAGAGTAAACAGGTCTGTAGCTATAGCGACCTGAGGAACTGATGCAGCCCATACAAGAGGGGATATCTAGGAATAGGTAGGACACTGTTAATGGACACATATTTCAAGGTAACTTGTGTTTACAAGATCTTTAACATAAAAAACAATCCTTACAGTGAGACAACCCCTTTAAGAGAGCTGTGCATAAATAAATGCCCACAAACCTCAATAAACTGTACGACATTATATAGAAGAGTGGACCAAAATTCCTCCAGAACGATGTGAGAGACTGATAAAGTCATACAGAAAATGATTACTTCAAGTTATTGCTGCAAAAGGTGGGTCCAACATCAATTTATGGGGTGTACTTAGTATTTCACACATAGCTTTTCCAATTTGGCTTCATTTTTGTTTAGTGACACAATGAAATCTGTTGTGTGTTGATCATCTGAGGTGGTGCTTACCTAACTTTAAAGCCTTAGCGCAGTACAGTACGCGCCACAATACGCCGGGTAATTTGGAAGTCGTGCTGATCTCCCGAAGCATGGGGGGCCGGCATTGACATGCATTACTCGCAGCGCATAATCGCCGTGAGTAATTGACATGTCACTTATCTCCCCGCGCGTACAGTGCAATTGTATTGTATGTGCGGGGGGACAAGGCATAATCCATACTTCTCTCGCTCGCCACGTATTAAGCGGAAATGCGCGCCGAATTTACGCCGTGTGAACATACCCTTATAAGCATCAGATTTTGTTATTATGTCCTGATACATAAAACCCATAGAAAACTAAAGAGGGTGTACTTTCTTTTTCTCATGACTGCATGTATTTAAATCTTTCTTTTCTGTGTGTGCGCTGGCGGGGTACAGATTTGCACATATTTCCAGATAAAATGATGCATATATTTATGTAAAAGTTTCGGAGTAACGGATTCTTCTCCGCGACAGTTACCTCTTTCTCTTGCCAGAAATTCCATTGCTTCATGATTAGGAAATGACTTAGAAATCTGGATGTCGGGCAAATAGACATTAGCTCCAAAATTAACAAGCAATTTCACAAATGATGTCCTGCATCCATGTTTGAGGCACACATCTAGTACTGTCTTAGGATGCCTTATCCGTGTCAGAAGTTTCTCATCTGTGCAGTTGTAATCTGGGTCAGCGCCATAAAGAAGCAGGGTCCTAAAACACTCCAGGTGCCCATAGACAGCTGAGAGGTACAGTGGTCCTGTAATTGTTGCAATGCTTGTAGTCCAGTCAGGTAACCTGCACTTGACATTAGGTTCTGCACCATATTCTAACAGTTCTCTTAAGATGCTGGTGTTGCCCTCCCTGGCAGCATTGAGTACTGGAGTGCAGTTGTTATAGATGCTTCCCGAAGGACAAGCTCCAGCCTTGAGTAGTTCTCTGACACAGTCAAAATGGCCAGCACTGACTGCAGTGAATAAAGGGGTTTGGGCCTTCACATCTAAGATGTCCACGTCTGCTCCATAAGCCAGGAGAATCTTTAAACATTCTAGAGAGCCTTTGGAGGCAGCCAAGCGGAGAGGAGTTACTGGAATACCCCAACCACTGTGGCTGTTGATCAGTTTTCTATATTTGTCTTCTGAAAGCAGACTGGTTAAGTATTCGGGGTTATCCATCGTCACCGCCAAATGTAGCTCACGGCCCTCTTCCGTTGCCCCCTCATCTTCTTCTCTTGGCCTCAAAATGGAAAACATCTTTGTGATATCCATGATGCTCATCTTCAGACATCTGCAGATTACCATACTCCGCACAAACCAATTTTAGATGTTAAAACTATAAGAACAAAATAAAACCAGAATGTGAAATTAACCAGAGTTTTCCAGGATATTATGCATCAATTCACTACACTGCTTGCCTGTATTTAGAACTGCCAGAAGACAGCATGGATAGTCTGTGCAGTCCTATCTATATTGACAGGCCCAATGGTTTGAATTCCAGCACTCCGTAACAGTTTCTTTAAAACGCACAAGTTTTATTCAGTTCCTTTTTAAAAATAATATAAAAGCAGAGAACAATATATGCCTATTTACGGGGTTCCCCTATACCAGTGGCTGTGTTACGAATAAGAACCCAGAGAGAGGTTCGAAACGTATAAATAGGCTTGTATTGTTCTCGGTTTTTATACTATTTTTAACCCCTTATGCCCCAGGCCTGAAAAGTAGTTAATGACCAGAACATTTTTTTAGTTTTTGCCTCCTTGTGTTTCAACAGTTGTAACTTTTTTATTTTTTCAATGACGCAGTTGTATGAGGCCTCGTTTTATTCGGGACAAGTTGTACTTTATGGGGAATAGTTTAAGTTCACTTAGAAATTATTGCAGAATTTAAAAAAAAAAATGTCGTTTTTTTAAACATTTTTTACACCATTCACATTCCACACTTAATAACTTGTTAGATTAATTCTACAGGTTATTACGGTCGTGTGGATACCTAATATGTGTAGGGATTTTTTGGGTTTGTAATGTATGCACAATTATTTTAATAAATATTTATTTTTATTTTATTATTTATTTTTTTTATTCATTTTTTTACACTTTTTATATTTTTTACTTTTTTTTTTAAATCCCTTGAAGGGAGGGAGAACTGTTTTCCTTTTTTTTAAAAACACTTAGTAATGTATTAGCATATTCATATATGCTAATACATTCTAAACTGTGTCACTTTGTGCCCTGGTCACTGGCTTCATACACGGACAGCTCTGGGGCTACTCTAGGTCCCCTGAGCTGACTGTGCAGCCATTCCCCGGGCTCTGTCGGGTCACCAGGTGTTCCTATCACCCGACAGAGCAGGGGAACCCTTTGATTGCGCTGCGGTAACGCACCGCCGCAATCAAAGGGTTAAAGCATCGGGTTGCGGAAGTTTCCTCCGCACCCCGGTGCTCGCAGGACATGCTCTGGGATCAGAGCTGTGTAGTACAGCCCCGATCCCAGTGCAGTTGTGGCGCCGGGCGCTGCAAACTCCGAAGTCTACAGCAACGGCAAAAGACGTCTCTGCAGACGAACGACCCGCACCAGCCGACATCAAAAGACAGTGGGCGGTCGTTAAGGGGTTAAAAAGGAAGTAAAAAAAACTTGTGCGTTTTAAAGAAACTGTTACGGAGTGCTGGAATTCAAACCATTGAGCCTGTCAGTCAAGATTTCAACATCGTTAGCCGGATGTTTTTTTTCCTGCAGCCAATTGGAGTGTTTTTGCCGAAAGTGACTGGTGAGTTGATTTACTTTATTTTTTGCGTTGCAGTCCTATCCATATGCCATCAAAGTGCATGGTGGGAACACCCCTTAAAGTTTAATTGTTACTTCAATTGTTTTTCCTTTGTTTTAAATTCTGATAACCATGGCAGCAAGGCTCGATCTTACATCTTGCATGTATCACAGTTGCTACATGTGTATTTTTTTGGGGAAAAAGGGAATTATTCTCCATCTAAGGGGGACATGTATGAAAACTGCCTTGGTCTAACTCTTTCTTTATTGCCCATAGCAACCAATCAGAACGCCCGTTTAATGTTCATAATAAATGAAATGAAAGGGGAACTCTGGTTGCTATGGGCAACAAAGAAAGTCTTAGACCAAGGCAGTTTTCATACATGTGGCCCTAACTTTGGAATTGTCTCCCAGGTTAAGGCCACCATGCCTGATATTCAATGTCTGGCTTGACTTCTGTAATTTCTCATCATCTGTTCTTTACACTCAGCACATAGGCTATTTGTTCCTGAGCTACACATTTGATCATCAGAAACATAATGAGTACTGAGGATTTACAATCTGATAACTCTGTTTAAATTCTGTAGCTGTGGGTGGTTCATCCCTAGCAAACTTTCTATCTTCTATGATTCAGCTGCTGACGTCACAGTAGATTGGAACTTTGCTAAGGAGATAAGGAGAAAGTGCCTGGCAGTAGACACAGTTATACTCTTCATCTCCGCCTGGACTATTAATCTAAAGAAATATGTGAATACATGGATCAACAGGTATCTCTTTTGGTTCATATTACTGCCATTCATGTCCTAGTCCACTACAATAAGGGATTGTCTCATAAAGATATGCCCTGTCCTTACGCTCTACTAGGAACTGGGCCCATTTTTATCAGAGACAACCCCTTTAAAATTGACCACTAACCTAAGCAATTTCTCCCAACTTCATCATTGACATGCATGCCCAAACAGGTATTTCTTCTTTCTAATGTGAAAAAAGGAATAAACTGCTGTTGAAATCCAATATACCCATCTTTTTTTTCCTCCAACATCTGCTCTTGAGGGAGATTTATCAGACCCCATATATACTAAGTCAGCCAATCCCTCTGACTTTTTGTTTCATGTATATGGCCAGCTTTAGTCAAGATTAAGGCTTGGTTCACATCTGCGTTGAAGTTTCCGACTGGAACCTCTGTCGTAGAGGTGAAAACGGACATAAAAGGATCCATTTCACAATGGACACCAATGGCGTCCATTATGTAGATGGAAAAGTAGCGTAACTTGCTATGCAATTTTTTTCCATCATTCTCAATGGAACATACTAATGGAACCTCTGACACATGTATGAACAAAGCCTAAGTCAAATTTAATTATTGTCATGACATTTTTCACGAATACACATGGCATCGTAAAGAGGTTCGTCTGCAAATTACTAACAGTTCTGTAAATATCTGACCTATTGAAAATGTATTCCAATGATATTGAGGTTTACCCTCTAGCGGCAGATAACACAATAGTAGTCATTCTGCTCCTCGATATATGTATATAAATATATCTCAATAAACAGATATATATATCAATCATAGCTCAATGAATAGATATGAACAAATTATAGTTTAATGGATAAATAAAAATAACTCATAGCTCATTACATCTGATGATACTAATAATGCAAAGGTAACATTTGCAGGGATTTTACTCGTATTTAGTTACAAGGTCTTAAAAACCAACTGTAGGAGAATGTATTATGTTGTATTATTATTTAAAATGTGCACAATCTCTAACGACCTCCATTGCTAAAAAAGTGTATTCGTTTATTGATTGGTCATTTTTTCTTAAGCATATACTGACCAATAACATGTCATTCTCATGCTGTATTTTAATTACAGTGGCTCTCTGAGATTTATTATCACTGGTCTAGTTTGCTCAGTTGCAATACGAATCTAAAGATCCCTTTACATATGAAAAAAATATCTGTAAAAAATGCCAGAAACATGAGATATGTAAATATTTTGGGTGTTGGTAGCCAAGTGCCCGTCTATACAGAACTGATCTACCGATCTGTAAATGTAGTAGATAATGCTAATTACATTGTTTTCATGCAAGCCTTTGATTAAAAATTCTAAATACTCACAGGCCTCTCAGACATAGATGTGATAAAACACAGAAGTTGACCACTTGGTGGTAATTGTCTCTTACCTTTATGACCCGTGCGCTGACTCAGTACAATTGTTCAGACTGGTATACCATCCTGATGCCAGCTTTACATTTTCTCCTGTCTCTCTTGCTAAGTAGGACCCAACAATTACCCAAGCAAGTGTGGGACTGTAGCTGGGAATGATTAAAACAAATGGATAAGGACTGAGCTAAAAATACCACTGGAGAGGCTCTGCTTGCCATGTCCATTCTTGGATAGCTGACCTCACTGGATGGGTAAATATAGAGAGGGGCCTGGCAGGTGCTCATCTGGTTTAGTGTTAGGATCTACACAGACAAGGGGCAGGGGGGCAGGCATTGTTGTAAACTGCTCCTATTGTAGACAGCTGATTTCACCCTCATCACAAGTATACAGTACAGTACATGATACTTGTGTACAGACTCATGCACTAATAATGTATTCAAAAACACATCATAACTCCTGCATATCATATTTTATGTTTGTTTTGTAATAGTAAATGTTTTTTTATTTTGCTTGGCTCGTTGCTAAATATTTATAAGGCTATGTCTACTCAGCGCGTTATTCTCTTTATTATTACTATTGTATTACATTCACTAGAGATTAGCCCTTGTAGCCCTCATCAGAATTTTTGAGTAGTGGAAATTGTCTTCAATGTCTTTCAGTCACTTCCCACTGGTTACCCTTCTGTACTGACTTAAGGTGAGTACACACGGCGTATACAAAATACCGGTCGGATTCTGTTTTAGAGTCTGGCGGGTATGTTCTTGTCTTTTTCATGGTTTTGGAGGATGGTTCTGTCCGCGGTTTGCAGATTCGCCCATCCCCCATAACCATTGAATTGCACATCTTCTGCCTAAAAACGGGGCGGAAGATTGTGCCTGTTCAAAGTTTTTCAGAATTCCAGCGGCTGGTTGGTTTTCAGATGGTTTCTAAATCCAAAACCGCCTGAAAAACCAACCAATAAACGATGCCGTGTGGACGGACCCTTAGTATCAGGGGCGGAACTACCGAGGGAGCAGCAACTGTTACGGGGTCCGGCTCCCCTGGGGGCCCAGCTCCCCCTGCCTTAGAATGTCCGGGCCCGCAGAGGCAGGACTGTCTGGTCCTAGCAGTCTGCTAATCTGCCTGTTAGACCTAACACCTTAGGCCTTGAGCCTACCAGGCATCCATCCCTAATGATGACTTGGGTGGCGCAATGACATCATATCATCACACCGCCCACGTCGGGCTCAAAAGCTGACCAGGCCCTCATCACGTCCAGGGATCATGGACTAATACTAATGGTCTGCCTACCTATATAGGGCCCCCTATATCCAACCCTAAGGCTTCCTACCTATATGGGGCTCCCTATAACCTACCTCTAAGTCCGCCTAACTATATGGGACCCACTATAGCCTATCCCTAATCCTGATTACCTATACAGGCCCCCCTATAACCTACCCTAAGCCTGCCTACCTCCATGGGTCTCCCTATAACCTACCCCTAAGCCTGCCTATCTATATGGGGCCGCCTATAACCGAACCTTAGCCTTCCTACCTATATGGGGCCCCCAATAACCTACCCCTAAACCTGCCTACCTATATCAGGCCCCATATAGCCGACCTAAAGCCTGCCTACCTATATGGAACACCCTATAACCTACCTTAAGCCTGCCAGCCTATGTTGGGCCTCTATAGTCTATATACCTACATATGTGGCCCCCACCTATAATCTACCTACCTATTTCGGCCTCACCTATAGCCTATATAACTGCCTACCTATTTGGGCCCCACCTATAGCCTACCTAGCTACCCACCTACAGCTTACCTGTGACACACCTACTGCCTACCTACCTAGCTACCTGGGGCCTACCTGCAGCATACCTATCTACCTGGGGGCTGCCTTCTTAACTGGGACCTAACTACTGCCTACCTAGGGCTAATCTACCTACCTACCTGTAGCCTACCTACCTAACTGGGACCTATCTATCCATCTGTCTATCTATCTACCTACCTGTGGCCTAACTACTGGCTACTTAGCTACCAACCTACCTACCTAGGGCCTACCAACCTTATGGGGTCTACCTATCTGGCAATATGATTCTGAGGGGTACAGGCCATAGCTGTAACACAATCTCCAGGGGGTGAATCCTCTGTTCCTCCCCTCTAAGAGACTGTGTCACTATCGCCTGTACCCACTCTCCCACACCTGAAAAGTCTGTACAGAGGTGGGGGACAGTGAAGGAAGTGCTGGAAAAGTGAGGATTATTTGTGTCCAAATCTGCAGGGACGAGTGGTGGACGGGAGAAGTCATCATGGCTGCCTGGACCAGATGCAGAACAAAAGGGAAAGTCAACGACTTGGCAGAGAAACGTCACCTGTGACGTCATAATATGTAACGGCAGTATAATCACTTCTATGTCTGTAGAGCCTGTGTACACTGGTGTCTACCACTACATGGGCACTGTCTAGTGGTAATATTGCTCTTGGTATACTTGTTTCAGTAATAGTATAGAGGTATTATTCAGTCACTATGTGGTGGTAATTTGTGGTCGTGTTCTGGCGGTGTAATCAGATCCTTATGTAGTAGCGTTATTGGTAATAATAGTCTTGGTATAGCGGGATTTGTTTGGTAGCAGTAAGATGGTGATATGTATGGTGAGGTATTTGCTCCTTGTATTATCTAGTAAACGCATGACTTATTAAGAGGTCCTGGTAAATGTTAGTGATCAGAGGAAGGCGGGAGGGGGGGGGGGGTCCATCCAAAATTTTGCTATGGGGCCCAGGATTCTCTAGTTATGCTCCTGCTTAGTATAATGATATAATTAGAAAATGATATCCAGATTCTCTGTGCAGTAGACATCATTCCCTTTTCTGCTTGCAAAGGGCACAGTGGTGTGCACAGATGTCAGACTAACTACTGTATTAATGGCTACCATTAGTAAGATGACTTTGACCCCTTGGTGACCAGCCCTTTTTAGGCATTAGTGACCAAGCTTTTATTTTTCATTGTCACATTCTGAGAGCCATCACTTTTTACTTTGTCATCGACACAGCAACATAATGGCTTGTTTTTGTGGGATACAACGTACATTTAACTTCTTAAAAACCTTTTTTTTAAATTCTGGGATACCCAGATGGTGATGTACCGCGGCTCACAGTGGATGACATGCAAGATGCCAATTCCAGAGTGGCAAAATATATCCTAAGTATCTTGTATTGGAAAATGTCTTTGAAGATCCACCATAAAGGAGAACATATCTCCAAAACACAGTCACCAGATGCAGGAAAGTCTTTCCCTGGTCTTTTCTAGTTGCAGAGAGAGTGTGGCTGACCTACTTCGTTGTTTTTGGTACTGTCCAGTGAGTCAATCACTTTAGAATCATATGCAGCAATTTATAATCACTCATACCACTTATAATATATCTCTTACCCCCTAAATGGGCTCTGTTTGCTAGCCTACCCAAAATTTTGTTTTCTATTCCCCTACATAGCAAGTTCAACCAAGGGTAGGGGAAAATGTGGATGATGGGAGGGAGAAATTTTTAAGCTTAGTTTCCCCTATTGATGAAGACCAATGTGCCTTAAATGAATATTTAATTTCTGTTCCCAAAATTGCCATCAGACTGGATCTAGAATTTTATACGGCTACATAGGTATAAATATTATTTAGTTTTAGGTAGATATCTAAGCCTTTCTTGAAACCCTCAACTGTTCTGGCTGTGACCAGCTCCTGAGGCAGGCTATTCCACAGATTCACTGTTCTCATAATGAAGAACACTTTTCTCCCCTGGAGACTGAATCCTTTTTCTCCAGCCAAAGGGAATGTCACCTTGTCTTTTGAGAGGGTTTTACATGAAATAGTTTTTCCCTCTACTTTTTGTAGGAACCATATATATACTTATATAAATTAATCATGTCTCTGTGGAGCCATCTTTTCGCAAGACTAAATAAGTTCAATTCTTTTAACCTCTCCTCATAACTAAGATGCTCCATTCCCCTTATAAGTTTGGTTGCTCATTTTTGCACTTTCTCCAGCTCCATTACATCCTTTCTATAAACTAGAGCCCAGAACTGAACAGCATATTCCAAGTGAGGCCGACCATTGCTTTATATAGCAGTAATATTATATTCCTGTCCCACAAGTCCATGCCTCTTTTAATACACAACAATATGCTGCTGGCTTTAGAAGCTGTTGATTGACATTGCATGCTGTTCTGTAGTCTATGATCTACAAGTATTTCCAGATCCTTCTCAACAAGCGATTCTCCCAAATTTTCACCCCTTAGGATATATGATGGCTGCAGATTATTAGTACCAATATGCAGAACTTTACAGGTCTGCTTGCAATTTATGAACATCCTCCATAGATTGCACTTAACTACATAACTTGGTGTCATCTGCAAAAATAGAAACAGTGCTATTAATTCCCTCCCCCATATCATTAATAAATACATTGAGGCCTTCTTATGAAAAAAATCTAGAGTTAAAAAAATTCTTCTTGTCATGGTAACCAATAATAAATACAAGTTTGGGTTTCATATGACTTTTGATTCTTTTTGGGTTTTTTGGGTAGGAGAGAAACATAAAACAGAATTTTGGCATTCTTTTTTAAAGTATTGTACACGGCTCCAGGATCACAACTTAAGTCCATTAGACATAGAGACAGAGGCAGTTGTAGGGTTCAAGCGGTTCCTTCCATATGTTTATTGCAGAAACAAACGTATGGCAATAACAGGCACGGCAATAATGGTGAACAAAATAAAACTCCTGCTCGTCTGAGCGCTTACTACACCTTGGTAGCAAAGTGGAGTTGGTGCAGCAGACATGGGCTTCCTCCAGTGTAAACTTCTCCAGCCCAAATGATAAGACTAGAGTTGCAGGCCCACCTAGTCAGCTGACCTGCTGACCTTAGATAAGCCTGGTAAATCCTGGCGTGGAACATGGGGAGTACGCACCCACCCTACTCTTTGCTTACTCCCAATGAAAAGCCATCCTGGAATGGCTGGAAGCCATACTAAACACTACAATAAACGTGTGTCAAGGATGCCAAGGAAACATACTGCACCCTCCAAAGATGTCATAGTGGTTCTGGTGGGATGACAGAAGTAGCACATCTCCTTTTCAAACCACTCAGATGCCAATATTGTGCTAAGTGCTGGGATCAAACGTTTCCTCTAATAAACTGTATATGGCATTTGTTAGGCTAATATATGTCTGATTACCTGCTAGAAAGTATAAGATGTATATGTGCCATAGCCATCAGTATGTACAGTCAAAAACAGAACAGGCATAGTCAAAAGTGAACCAGTTTTATTCCACTTTCAACCATGCATACCTTACTTTATGGAACCAAATAGTGTAGTGTACTACCAATATTTTGACCAATATTGGGCTTGTTCCTATTGCGAATGCAGTCATATCACTTTATGACTATATATGTATATGTGAAGATTATTATGGTTGCCTATTATTTGCACATGGGACAAAAGGGCCTGTGACCATAATGACCTTCATATACTATTGTGGTTACACCAGAAAGGTGTCTTAAGGTGCTCTAAAATATGCAATCTTTTTGGCGCAGCATGTCCCAGACACATTTATTATGGGCTTAAGACACTTTCTACACACTGGTTGACGTGGCTTACTGAAAACTGGATTTTGCCTCACAGGAAAGTGAGTGTGGCTAGGATGCGACACGCTGTGCCAAAAATGCAGCAAAATTCTGGGGTAGAAAGTAATCCAAAAAAAAAGAAAATGGGTCACAAAAATTAGACTATTCAAACTTTTACACAGTGATAGTATGTGAGGGACATTGTTTTTATCTGCTGTAAGATATAAGTGGCAATGTTACTGTAGGACAAGTCAGGAAACAGAAAAATAGTTGCATGTAGTAAGAGAAATGTGCTACGAGTACTGTGTGGGTCTGTGCACCACGTGGGCCAGGCCATGTTCTCTCGACTACATGCACTGCTCCAGCCTGGTGGGAGGTTGTCAGATGCAGATGGTCCTGTGAATGCTGAATGTCAGTTTGATAGGAGATCTGATAGAGGGAGACAGCTGCTATCTTCTTCAGCTAGCCTGGCTCACTGACTGAACTGTTATGTCTTACTCTGAGAGGTACTGAGCAGGTTTCTGGTCTAGGGTTTGTGAATAATGATTATTGTAAGATATCAATGGCTTTTACTTGAAGTGATTTTTTTTTTTATATGTGCACAGGCCCAAATACTACAAACAAGACTCAATTTGCACCATGTGTTTTGATACGGTGGGCAGTATCCACTTCTATGGCTCAGATATGTCTTTAAACTTATTTCTTGACCTGAAGTAAATTACTCCTACTTATATTGCATTTTGTTATTTTTAAAAATTCTAAGTTCCTTTGACGGTCCATGTCTGTTGTGTATAAAAAGTCTGTGAGTTTTCAGTTTCTTGTATAACATCATGTCTGAAGAAGAGAGCTAGTACTCTCGAAAGCTCACCATCAAATATACTCAGCCTCGAAAAGGTATCGCCTGATTTCTTCACTCTTCAACTATGTCCTTCACAATTTTTTCAGGTTTACATCTGGATACGTTTTTGAAGGTATTAAAAAATAACGGGCTGTCTCCTTTCTTTATCGAATGAAGGAACTGATAGTTCACTCTCATGAGGATGCCACCAGGTTCCTACACACTTGGAACCCGTGGGCTCTTTACTAGGCTTCTCAGACTTTTAAAGCCTTATCGGGTTGACTGGTTTGTTGGACGGGGTCCGACCCTTGGTGTTGACCAATTCCCCCCCTTCTTTAAATAATATATCTCTCTTTTTCTGTTGCTATTCCCTCGTGGCCCGATGGACCTAATAGGTCCACCTCCCCCTCCCTTTTTTTTTCTTCCCATCTTTATCTTTTCAACGCAGTCATAATGTCAATTTCATAGTTCCATTTGCTTACTGCATATGTATGCATATATTTGTTTTTCTATCAATGGACATGCATTACTGATCATGTCTCAACCATAGTCTTTCATTATGCTTTGTGACTGTGATATTTTGTTTGTTTGTGTCTAATGTTAAAAGAAAAATGTTCAATAAATACTAAATTTTTTAAAAAAAATTAAAGGCTACAGAACTTTGTATTTTAACCAGTTGCTAATCGCCCATTGACTAGATGGTCAGCATATAACTCTACAAAGATGCTCTAGAACAGGGGTCCCCAACTCCAGTCCTCAAGGCCTACCAACAGGTCCTGTCTTCTGGCTTTCCTTAGCATTGTACAGGTGATTTAATTGTGCTGCACCGGTGATTTCATTATGGTCAGTGCATTCTGTGAGATATCCTGAAAACATGACCGGTTGGTGGGGCGTAAGGACTGGAGTTGAGGAACATTGCTCTAGAATGTCCTTATATTCACTGCAGCTGCCGGACTTTCAAGAGACAAGGCAGAGATGGATTATTACTGTCCCTGCCCTCCAATTTCTGTATATAGGAGCCCTGTGTCAAGGACGCCCCTGCGACCACTGTCCTGGGTTGCAGGCGCGCCCGTGCCCCTGCTCCCAGCAGAGCCCCGTCCCGCACGTCGGTTTCGGGGTCCGCTCGTGTCCCTGTCCCAGCCGGCGTTCACTTACCCGGCCACGCTCCTGCTCAGCCTGTCTTCAGTTCCCGGCGCGTGGCTCCGCCCCTAGGGCGCGCGCGGCCCGGCTGTTTGAAATTTAAAGGGGCAGTGCGCCGGTAATTGGTCATTGCCGGGCACTGCTCCTATTTAAGTCCGGCCTCTTCCTGCCGGCCCTCGCCGGATCCTTGGTGTATATTCCCATGGTGAAAGTGTTCCAGAGCGTTCCTGTCTTGCCTTACCATGTACCGACTCTCTGCTTACGTTTACCGTCTACGAACCTTGCCGCCTGCCCTGACCTCCTGCTTGTCTACCGTCTACGAACCAGAGCCGCCTGTCCTGACCTCCTGCCTGTCCCCGACTTCGAGCCTGCCTGCCGATCCTGTACCTTGCCTTGGCCGCCACCGCAGGCGAGCCCCGCCAGTGGTAGTGACCTGGTGGACACCCGCCGCAGCAAGACCATCCCGCTTTGCGGCAGGCTCTGGTGAATATCGGGTCCCACTTAGATTCCACTCCCTCGTGTAGGCTTACGTCATTTCCTGCGGTGGTCCTGTGGATCCACCTCCAGACCGTAACACCCTGTATATAAAGATCAGCAGTAAGCCTTAAGGCTACCTGGTTCTCATCCCCAGCAGTAACATGATCGCTGTGACCAAGTACCTGAAGAAGCTGCTGAGACTTATCAGAACCGGATCAGCTTTGCAGTCAGTGAAGGGGGCTGTATTCCCCTGTAACTGGGGTTCATACAGTATATCAACTACAGAGGAAGTCAGTCAAAGACAAAAAAAATTTAAAAATGCCCCCAGAGTTCTGTTTTTTAACCTTTTACACAATGTGTAAAATGCATTAAAAAAAATGAAACACAAAAAAAAAAAAGCTGCAGACCCCACTGTAGCCCTGCAGCTTTGGGGTCTAGGGTTTATACCTCACCACAGAACATATCTGCATGGAGATTGAATGTTCTCCCCATGCTTGTATGGGTGTCCCTTGAGTACTCTGGTTCTCTTCCCACCCCCACTCCAAAAACATAATGATAGGTTAGTCTGGATTTCAGACCGTTAGTCCCATTGGGGACAGGGACCAATGTGAATGATGACAATCTCTGTACAGCGCTGCGCAATATAATGGCAGTATATAAATGAATACAATAAATAAAACTATACAGCACTGACATAAACTTGGTTTTAACAATTACAAAACTTAATACCATTTTTGATTAAAAAAACAGACTTTATTTTTACAATTTTCTTTTATACAATAAAAAACTAACAATGGAAGAATGAGTGTAGAAAGTGTTATACTCTTCTTACCTGCATGCACTAAAAAAACAAAAATGTGCCTTAAGAAAGGGAAAACAGCCCAGACATTAACCCCTAAAGCCGAACACCTGAAAAGTAGTTAATGACCAGAACATTTTTTTTGTTTTTGCCTCCTTGCGTTTCAACAGTTGTAACTTTTTTATTTTTTCAATGATGCAGTTGGATGAGGCCTCGTTTTATTCAAGATGAGTTGTACTTTATGGGGGAATAGTTTAAATTCGCTTACAAATAATTGCAGAAATTTTTTTTTTTTTAACATTTTATTTATTTATTTTTTTTACACCATTCACACTTCACACTTAATAACTTGTTAGATTAATTCTACAGGTTATTACGATCGTGTGGATACCTAATATGTGTAGGTTTTTTTGTGTGTGCAATATATGCACAATTATTTTTTATTAAATATTTATTTTTATTTTATTATTTATTTTTTTATTTATTCATTTTTTTACACTTTTTCTGTTTTCTTTACTTTTTGTTTTAAATCCCATGAAGGGAGAACTGTTTTACATTTTTTTTTTTTTAAGCACTTAGTAATGTATTAGCATATTCATATATGTTAATACATTCTAATCTGTGTCACTTTGACACAGGCAGTGATCAGGACAGCACACAGTGTGTCCAGGTCCCTGGCTTGATACACAGACAGCTCTGGGGCCACCCTAGGTCTCAAGAGCTGACTGTGCAGCCGTTCCCCGAGCTCTGTCGGGTCACCGGATGTTCCGATCACCCGACAGAGCAGGGGAACCATTTTATTGTGCTGCGGTAACGCACCGCCGCAATCAAAGGGTTAAAGCACCGGGTTACCGAGGTTTCCTCCGCTGCCCGGTGCTTGCAGGGGATGCTCTGGGATCAGGGCTGTGTAGTACAACCCCGATCCCAGCGCAGTTGCGGCGTCTGGGGATCGCAAACTCCGGTGTCTGCAGCGACGTCTAAAGACGGTGGGCGGTCGTTAAGGAGTTAAACGGTTAAGGTAGTCAATGGCAGATGCATCCAAACATAATGGCTTACATTTATACACTTAGAGGTCTAGATAACACACACTTATGGCACTTACGGGAACAGCATACGATGAATGATCGGGAATAGTTCTGGCAAGATGTATAGTGACTAACGGATGTATACTGACATATATGGACATAAGGCATGATGAATGTCTCATAACATTATACAGTTATTTTAGCCGGAGTTCGAATTAAGAGTAAGAAAAATATAAGAATTCAGTTGAGAAAGGTCTGCATTGGACCGAAACGTTATATGAAAGGAATCTATGTCTAAAATGTGAAAGGAATCTATGTCCAAATGTTTTTAATTACATGTTTGGGATGGTAAAGGTTGAAGAAGTATGTCTACAAATTTTGCTACAATAAAGAAGTTAATATAATACAGCTATCTCACTGATGAATTAATCTTGTTGAATGATTTGTAAAGATGTCCAGAATTTCAAGAAGAATACAGGAAATTTACAGAAAATACACATATTGGAGGAGCTATTCTCTTTAAAGGGTTTGTCTCGCTACAAGGAATGCTTTTTATGTTAAAGATCTTGCAAAAACAAGTCACTTTGCCATATATGTCCATTAACATTGTCCTACCTATTCTGAGATATCCCCTCTTGTATGGGCTGCATAGCTTCTCAGGTCGCTATAGCTACAGACCTGGATTCTACTGCAGCCTAGTAGAAGCCAGTAAACATGCCCCTCCATTCAAAATGAAACCAAGAAAGCAGGACTGAAGTAATTTGAATCAATGTAGTGAGACAACCCCTTTAAGTGAATTTCTGCTGTAATGGTAAACAAGATTAGGACAAAATAAGCATTGGTGGGGACATCCTGTCTTGAAAGAAAATATTATATATGTGTATCTCCAATAACTTCTATCATGTCATGAGGATGACAGTTTATTTGTACATACCATTTCTTATAATATGAGCCCAGGAAATGGGGTTTGGATAGGAGCAAGTCTCTGACAGAGACAGTGAGTGACTGAGCTGCTGTCTGTCAAAATAAAGGCACAATATCCTGGGAACATTATATTCTAAGTTAATTAACTGTTTTGATTGATATTCAGTTATTTAAATATCATTTAAATTGGGATAGTGAAGGCCTCAAGGTATTTGCCCTAGCTGTAATCTAGCCTTGAACCTGATTATATTGTACTGCTTTATATGTGGATTTCTAATTTACTTAGATTTATTAGCTAAACTGATCTTGTTGTAGGAATGAAGCTAGAGCACGGAGGACTTGAAGAAATCCAATTCCCTCTGCAGCTCACCATCACATGGTAAGCTGCTTGGCTCAATTCACACTTTGCATCTTGATACAGTCTTTTCATTTCATTTTCTTCTAGCTAAATCCAGCAGTGGAGCCTAAAGGAAGACGTGAAACTGAAGGCTTTATACTCCACCTTCTTTCATCTATTTCTAGTTTTGTCAAAATGCAAAACGGGGTATGGATCTTATGAATCTTTTTCCATAGCCTTTACCTGGTTTGTTGCTTTAAAGGGAATATCCGAAAATTACTTATTGATTAAATTTTGATTTTATGTTTATTAGAATGGTGAATTTATTTTTCCATTTTCCACATCATTATCTATATTTTTTAAATATCCTCAAATCATGTAGTTTTAATTTTTGCCCAGTAAGCATAATAATAGGTAGACAAAACCTGCTTTGTAGAGATAACTTCCATTCAGTCACCTCATTATCATCACAGGCAGAATTAATATGAAAGGTGATATCTATATACTGTAAATGTAGATGACACATTAACAGTAGGTAATGGTCACAGTTTTTCTCTTCTACCTCCCTGCACAGTGATTTCTTCCCAGGACATAGAGCATGCCAGGAAAACTATCACATAGAAGACATTGAGTCAGCCCCTGTACACAGGCAGTAACGCATAAAATGCATTAAATGCTGTTAAAAGCAGCTCAGGCAAGATGGCTGCCCTCATAATCATATACAGAAAGCAAAAATAAATCTACAATTATAAAAGAAAAAATAGCTAAGAAGAAAAAACATGTATCAGTGTCCATGTTTTCAATAGTAAAAAATATTAGTGATAGATTTCCTTTAAAGATAAACTATAAGGCCCCACGTACAGTATTAAAGATTTGTGTACTACACTATATATTGATTTCAAGATGCCCATGATGCCATGGACCTCTGCTGTACCACCGTATGCCTCCAATATTATACACATGTACAGAATTTGTCTAATGTAGCCCAGATAAATAATAAAAAAACAAGTATCTATCACTACATTGTGTATAATATTTTTCCTTAAGGTTCTCTAACCTTACAGGTGATTTCTAGCGTAAACGCCATGCTTTGCGCTTTGAAATTACGGGCATCCAAGTCCGTAATTTGAAAGCATCAATGCTGTGCAATGTAGCGAGGCAGACAGTACGGGGAACAACATCACACGGAGGGACAGTGCGAGGAGCAATATCACGAGGAGCGTCATCATGGGGAGCTGAAAGCACAGGGAGGTGCGGGCAGCAACATCACGGTGAGTGACATCATGGGGAGACATTACGGGGAGCAACATCATGGGGAGAGACAGTACGGTGAGCAACATCACGGGGAGATACAGTATGGGGTGAAGCACAGGGAAGAACAGTTGGGAGAAAATCATGAGGAGAGACAGTACAGGGAGAACGACAGCACAGGGAGGAATCAGTACAGGGAGCAACATCAGGGGCAGAGACAGTATGGGAGAAGACAGTACGGGAAACGACAGTACAGGGAGCGACATCACGGGGAGAGACATCACGGGAAACGACAGTACAGGGAGCGACAGTACAGGGAGCGACAGTACAGGGAACGACATCACCGTGTGCCTCCAATATAACACACATGTACAGAATTTGTCTAATGGAGCCCAGATAAATAATAAAAAAACAAGAATCTATTACTACATTGTGTATAATATTTTTCCTTAAGGTTCTCTAACCTTACAGGTGATTTCTAGCGTAAATGCCATGCATTGGTGCTTTGAAATTACGGGCTTGAAAGCCCGTAATTTCAAAGCACCAATGCCGTGCAATGTATCGAGGCAGACAGTACGGTGAACAACATCACACGGAGAGACAGTATGAGGAGCAAAATCACGAGGAGAGACATCAGGGGGAGCGGAAAGCACAGGGAGGTGCGGAAAGCAACATCACGGTGAGCGACATCATGGGGAGAGACAGTATGGTGAGCAACATCACGAGGAGAGACAGTACAGGGAGCAAAATCACGAGGAGAGACAGTACAGGGAGATGACAGCACAGGAAAATAACAGTGCGGGAGAAACCTCATGGGGAGAGACAGTATGGTGAGCAACATCACGAGAAGAGACATCACGGGGAGCGAGTGTACGGGGAGCGACATCACGGGGAGCGACATCACGGGGAGAGGCAGTATGGTGAGCAACATCACGGGGAGAGACAGTATGGGGAGCAACATCACGAGGAGAGACATCACGGGGAGAGACAGTATGGTGAGCGACATCACGAGGAGAGACATCACGGGGAGAGACAGTATGGGGAGCAACATCACGAGGAGAGACATCACGGGGAGAGACAGTATGGGGAGCAAAATCACGAGGAGAGACCGTATAGGGAGCAAAATCACGAGGAGAGACAGTACAGGGAGATGACAGCACAGGGAAATAACAGTGCGGGAGAAACCTCATGGGGAGAGACAGTATGGTCAGCAACATCACGAGAAGAGACATCACGGGGAGCGAAGGTACGGGGAGCGACATCACGGGGAGCGACATCACGGGGAGAGGCAGTATGGTGAGCAACATCACGGGGAGAGGCAGTATGGTGAGCAACATCACGGGGAGAGACAGTATTGGGAGCAACATCACGAGGAGAGACATCACGGGGAGAGACAGTATGGTGAGCGACATCACGAGGAGAGACATCACGGGAAATCAGTAGGGGAGCAACATCACGAGGGAGAGACATAACGGGAGAGACAGTATAGGGAGCAAAATCACGAGGGAATGACCGTCAGGGAGAAAATCAGGGAGGAGAGACAGTACAGGGAGATGATCAAAGCAAGGAATATAACAGTCGGGAGAATACTCCAGGGAGAGACAGTATGGGGAGCAACATCACGGAGAATGATGACATCAGGGGAGCGATGTACGGGGAGGACATCACTGGGGAGAGGCAGTATGGTAAGCAACATCACGAGGAGAGACATCACGGGGAGCGACAGTACGGAGAGCGACAGTACGGGGAGCGACATCACGGGGAGCGACAGTACGGAGAGCGGCATCACGGGGAGCGACAGTACGGGGAGCGGCAGTATGGTAAGCAACATCACGAGGAGAGACATCACGGGGAGCGACAGTACGGGGAGCGACATCACGGGGAGCGACATAACGGGGAGCGACATCACGGGGAGAGGCAGTATGGTAATCAACATCACGAGGAGAGACATCACGGGGGGCGACAGTACGGGGAGCGACATCACGGGGAGCGACAGTACGGAGAGCGGCATCACGGGGAGCGGCAGTATGGTCAGCAACATCACGAGGAGAGACATCACGGGGAGCGACAGTACGGGGAGCGACAGTACGGGGAGAGGCAGTATGGTAAGCAACATCACGAGGAGAGACATCACAGGGAAAAATAGTACAGGGAGCAACATCACAGGGAGAGACATAATGGGAGAGGCAGTACAGGGAGATGACAGCACAGGGAAATAACAGTGCGGGAGAAACATCATGGGGAGAGACAGTATGGTGAGCAACATCACAAGAAGAGACATCATGAGGACCACGGTACGGAGAATGACATCACAGGGAGTGACAGTATGGGGAGCGAAATCACTAGGAGAGACATTTTGGGGAGTGACAGTATGGGGAGTGACATCACGGGGAGAGACAGTATGGGGAGCAACATCACAGGGAAAGATAGTACAGGGAGCAACATCACAGGGAGAGACATCATGGGGAGATAAGTATGGAGAGAAACATTATGGGGAGAGACAGTACAGGGAGAAACATTATGGGGAGAGACAGGGAAGGAGAGAGATAGTACAGGGAGAGGCATTACGGGGACATAACAGTACTGGGATTTTACTCATGTAAATGCTTTAAGAATAGACAAGGCACTTAGTTAAGTAAAATCGATTCAATACACTTGTTGCAAATACGCTTGTAAAATATACATCGTGTGAATAACAGCGCATATTTTACATTGAAATCAATGAGAGGTGTTTAGAATATTACGCCTCAAAATATGTTGTGTGAACATACCCTTAGCCCTGTTCAAGGTTAGTTTAGGACATGAATGTTTTAGTCCTGAAAAGGTAAGTAAGCTATTTCTTATTTTGTTTAACAGCCTACCTATATGGGCCTCTATAGCTATCTATAACCTGCCTTCCTACCAATAAGGGCCCCTATAGCTACCTAAACCCTGCCTGCCTACCTATATGGGGCCCCTATAGCTACCTAAACTCTGCCTGTCTACCTATACGGAGCACCTATATTTACCTAAAACCCTGCTGCTGTCTACCTGTATGGGCCCTTATAGCTACCTAAACTCTACCTACCTATATGGACCCTATACCCCACTTAATTCCTGCCTGCCTACCTGTATGGCCCACTACAGCCAGCCTAAACCCTGCCTGCCTACCAATATGGCCCCTGTACTCTACGTAAACCCTGTCTTCCTACCTATATGGCCCCTATAACCTACTTAAAGCCTGCCTGCCTATAGCCTATTTACCTACCTATGTGGGCTCCACCTATAGCCTATCTGGCTAGCTACCTGGGGCCCACCTACTGCACCTATATTTGTGTCCAAATCTGCAGGGATGAGTGGCGACCGGGAGAAGTCGTCATGTCGGTC
The DNA here is from genome assembly GCA_025379985.1 of Phyllomedusa bahiana. Lineage (NCBI taxonomy): Eukaryota > Metazoa > Chordata > Amphibia > Anura > Hylidae > Phyllomedusa > Phyllomedusa bahiana. Next base: position 27,705 of record JAODAL010020363.1, on the reverse strand, counting down.
TGGATCAGATGGAGAACAAAAGGGAAAGTCAACAACTTGTCAGAGAAGCGTCACCTGTGAGTCACAAGATGTAACTACACTGTAATCACTTCTATGTTTGCAGAGCCTCTGTACACTGGTGTCTACCACTATATGGTCACTGTATGGAGGTAATATACAGTATGTAGGGCACCTGTGTACACTGGTATCTACCACTATATGGTCACTGTATGGAGGTAATATTGATCTTTATTCAGTAATATTATCGAGGTATTATTCAGTCACTATTTGGTGGTAATTTGTGGTCGTGTTTTGGCAATATAATCTGATCCTAAATGTTGGTCTTGGCAGTACCTATATTCTAAAAGGCTCATGGGAAAAGATCTGCAGCATCGTCTTTTGAATTTAAAATTCCTCAAGTCACATCTGACTCACTGAACCTTGCGATGTGAAAGAGGAGATGTGCTGGCTATAGTAATCCCTATCATATCATATAACCCTATATATCACAAAACTCAGCTTCTCTCCCTCTATCATATAATTCTATATATCCCAGATCTTACCTTCTCTTCCTCTATCATATAACCCTATATATCACAGAGCTCAGCTTCTCTCATCTATCACATCCTGCTCTCAGGTAGGGTAGAATAAACCACTTGACAGGGTCATTTTAAGTACTCATACATCACATTATATTGGAACAAAATGGTATGTGCATGAGATATCTACTGAAGTCAAGTTATCAATTTAAAGCCCAAGATATATAAGTACTCTTTATAGACCAATAGGATGCTTTACTAGTTATCCCAAAGCCATGACCCCAGCAATCCAGTTTCTTGTTTTCATGTTACGCTTCTATGCTCATCCAGTCACAAAAAGGTAGTCTAGATGACACAAAAAGTGCTATGCTACCTACAGTACCGAACAGCAAAACGACTTAATACATTAATAACGTTTTCCCATCATGCAGTTTCATGGCGCCTGCTCTTCACAGCCAGCTTCAGGCTCCCATTTCCTGTTCAGGCTGTGGGCAGTTCTACAGCAGTGATGAGCATATCAGCTCTACCATACCTAGCTGAGCCCGTTAGGTTATGTTCACACGGCTTAAAATGGGACATATTTCAGTCCGTAATTTTGCGCTGTACTGCGAATTACGGGCTTATTTATGTCCCAGTCATTACTGTAATCCACAGTTCTCATAGAGCACTATGGATTACGTCTCCTCTCCCTGCTCAGACAATCCACCGCGGGGGGAGATAAGCGACATTTCATTTTCTAGCGGCATATACGCGCCGCTAGTAATGAGTGTCTATGGGCCGGCGAGGTGCCGGCCCCCCGCTGCCGTCCCCGCCCCGTCCACACGGCGTAATTACACCCCGCAAATAAGCCGTGTGAACATAGCCTTAGAGGGATGTTGGTGATGGAGGGTTCTGAACAGTAGGGCACAAGGCTACAGAGTGCTAAAGATTTACAATTTGTCAGTAGGAAAGATAAACAGGTTACGGTGTTGCTGATAAGACTCAGCAGGGAGTGACAACACCTTCCTAGCCAAGGCTGTTAAGCAGAGAGAGCTGATCGGTAAACTAGAGAAGCTTGTGTCCATAGGCAGGAGAAAAGAACTGTTCTAGCTCTGAATGGAAGCAAAATGAGAACAGCAATGTATTTGATAACAGTCTTTATTTACCTTTGCCTACATGTTTAAAACTATTCAAGGTGGTGAAAAACCGTCTTTAAGTTAGAGACCATGTCCTTTGGAGTTCTTTTATCATGATCACTTGGCTTCTTTGAGGATGTGCACCCGATGCTGCGATGAAATATCATTTACGGTTTTTTTTTCTACACTACAGAAATAAGACAATACTAAAATAAAATTAAAACGAAAAAAAAAAACAGGAAAGGTAATTAGGAAATATTACAAGGATTTTGGATATTACATATGTCAACATAGCCAAAGTTAATAAAAGCTGCAGCTTCACTTACAGGTCTTTGCAGCTGCCATCTCAGGGCATTACACAAATGCTTTGGATTTTTTTTAATACAGGAGTAAATCCATGTAATAACTGGTGAAACAGGTGCAAAATATTAAACTTACATAGCTAGAGTACTTGGAATAGCTTAAAGGGGTTTTCCCATCGTACACATTTATGGCATCTTGATAGGATACCATCAAGGATACTTGGAACTCCTATTGAAATAAAAAATTGTCTTTTTACTTTAGCATACTATTTTTCCCTTTGGTGTTTTGGTCATTATGTTTTGTATGCAATTTATTAGCCATATAGGTGTTTGTTTCCTATTGAGATGAATAGGAGAGTTCCGAGCACCTCTCTGTTCTCAAGGAGGAGATGTTCAGCAGCCAATTCTCGATAGGTAGGACACCAACCACACATTCATGGAATAACCTCACACAACTGTCTCCAAGATTCCTCCCATGCATCTTCATACTCTGGAACTCATTACAACACATCACACTCTCTGCCTCTTTTACTAGTTTCAAAAGCAAATCCAACACAAAATCCTACTCAATAAAACTCAATTTTTAATAAATCACATAAGAAAAAATGTCCAACTTTTAAACAAAGATGCTGATCGGGACTGATTCACTTTACAAGAACAACCATATAGAGGAGGCTAAGTGGACATGCGAATACCGTTTCTACTTTCCCTAGTAGCCACACTCCCTAAAAAAGGCCCTTCTGGGGGATCTCGGTGCTATTAAGCTAATCACGCAGGAGGAATTTGACACGGATATCTAGAATTTATTTAATGGTGATATTTCTCTCTTTCGATTTTTCCATATATCTCCGTGCTTCAAATTTGCCCAACTGCTATTTAGATTGCGGTAGGGAGAATTAGGCAGCTTTTGCGGGGTCGCCATTATCGGGGCGGTTACTCCATGAAGGGCCTTTTTAGGGCGATTGGCTACTAGGGAAAGTAGAAACGGTATTCACGTTTATTTGGCCTCCCTTATATGGTTGTTCTTGTAATGTGAATCAGTCCCTATCAGCAGTTTTGTTGAAAGCAGGCCGCTTTTTCTTATGCGAGTTATTAAAAGTTTTGTTGGGTAGGATTTTGTGTTGGATTTGCCATTGATTTTTTTTTTTTTGTGTTACTTTTTTTTTTTTTTTTTTAAAGGGATCTATGATAGAGGGGCACATAGTTTACTAATGAGATAGGACCCTCCCAGACTCTGAAGCTCCTGCTGTAAATAAAGCTTGAGCTCAGAGTCTTAGGGTATGTTCACACTGCAGTATTGTATGCACCGCTATATGCCCGCAGCTTCAGAGGAACGCGCTGGCCAGCGCGTCCCTCTGAAGCCTCTTACTGTCATTCTCCCCGATGTGTAATCCCCGGGAAGAATTGACATGTCAGTTCTTTCCCCCGGTGCATATTCTGTGCTGGTGAAAAGAACAGGTAATACTAGCTCTCAATAAGAGCTATGAATTATCGTAATGTCAGCCCGTACTTTGGCCGTATTAAAGCGCAATTATACGCCAAAGTACAGACCGAGAATACGCAGTGTGAACATACCCTTAGGCTTCAAGACTTTGTAGAAATAACCAGCTTTTTGTAGGAGATCAGTCACTTGCTTCATGGAGATACATAACCTAGAAGGCAGATTATGTAGTTCCTACAGAAAGAAACTATGACGTGAACCGTTGTAGGACTCCCCTTTAAGGGTGCTGCTTTATTAGCAGCAGTGGAGGCCTTGAAAACAAAACAGAGCCTTTTTATCTAGAGAGTCCCCCATCACTTCTATACACATCACTGTTCATTTAAATACTGCACAGACTCGTGTGCAGTAAAATGACTACCATAAGGCTTAGTAGTAGAATGTTGTACCGTCTTAGCCTGATTTCTTCACTCTTCTACTAACATAAGGCTTGTTATCTGCAAGTTTGAACGAACATTGGCTGGTGTACTGCAGTTTCTGCAGGTAATTTGCCCACATGGAGCACTGTCCTACCATGTTAATTTAGAAGCACTATACAGTATGGTGCCCACATAACACTGCCATACATTAGGGAAAACACGTACATACTTGTGGCAACACATATATGCCATTGTGTGTGCTAAAAAAAACTAAAGGACTTTGTAGAACTCCCATTCATGCCTTAAAGGAAATGTGCCATCAGAAAATGACTTCTTGTTTAACTCCTGGCTTTATGTTAAGCACAAATTTTTAAACATTTTTGGTTATTTTTTTAAAATTTTTCCTATCACTATCAATTTTTTAAAAATTCTTAAGTCCTGCAGTTTTCACTTTGGCCGCTGGATCTAATAAAAGTCTTAGACTTCCTGTTCTGTAGAGAAAACATTATAGCAGTCTCCTCATCATCAGCACAGGCAGGATTATATGAAAAGTGGACACCAATGGGTATAAATAACGCAGGATCCACCCTTCACATTAGGAGTCACAGCTCCCACTCTCTCCCCTTCCTGCAAACTGACTTCTTCCCTGGTTACAGATCATGCCTAGAAAACTCTTATAGAAGTCACTGAGTCTGCTCCTGTTCACAGGCTTCTATACCCATGTAGCTGCTGTAAAGCATCTCTCAAAATGCTGTGACAAGCAGCTCAGGCAAGATGGCTGCCCCCATAATCAGGTACAAAGAACATAAATAAAAAATTACAAATCAGAAAATAAAAAAAGGCTACGAAGAAAAGAATATCAGAATCTGATTAGCAAGATAAAACATAATTTGTGACAGATTCCCTTTAAGCAATAAGATCTATCATGATGAATAGAAATGCAGTTCAGCCTTATTCATTTCAGTTGAGCAGAGTTGCTGCAAGGTGTTCTGTACTTAAGGGGAGACCCATTTAGTCACATATTTGGACTATCACAGTTCAGACAATGGTAAGCGGTCCAATTTTTGGGCTGCTTTGTGCTTCTCTACACCTCAAACTATTTTTTTCTTAGAACACTTAATAGATCTAACAAACCCAGAAGAAACCATGACAAATTTATTTTCAAAAGTGCTGAAAAGGATTTATTTTATTAAGAAAGACAGACAACGGTAATGTTCATATTGAATGCATTTACAATTGTAGAGTACATACAGTGGAGCAAAACAGTGCAACTGATATACAGACTTCCAGTACAAGGTATTTACAGTATTGGCAATGGTCACAATATAAATAAATGCAGCACACATTCATCAAGCCTTAGGCTATGTTCACACGGCTTATTTCGGGGCGTATTTACGACGTATTTTACGTCCGAAATACGTCCCGAAATACGTTTCAAATTTGTTTTTCCAAAAGTGTTGGGCGTATTTAGCCGTCGTAAATTCCATTCCCCATTCTTTACTATGGGGATTTACATTGCGAAATACGCCTCAATTAGTGACAGGGGACTTAATTTTACGATCGTATTTACGGACGTATTTACGCCCGCAAATACGTCGCGAAAATACGCCTCGTGTGAACGACGAGGCGTATTTTACATTGGAATCAATGCTAATCTAATTGTTCATTATTTGAAACGTTATTTCGGGACGTATTTGCGGACGTAAATACGTCCGTAAATACGCCCTGAAATAAGCCGTGTGAACATAGCCTTAGGCTTCAAGAGTTAAAAAAAACACAGTGTAATCTGTAAAGGTAAGATTGGCACCACATGCACCAAGACAGCAGATTCACTTTAATTATAAATGGTGGGAAACTAATCTCGAGTTCTAGAGTTTTAAAACTTTTTTTTTTTTTTTAAGGATTTGTAATTCATTGTAAAGAATCCCTTTAGAAGTATTTCCAGATATAGTCTTGGAAGGGTTATAGAATATTCCTGCTAATAAGTATTCATACACGACTGCTGTCACCTCCTTCAATGGTACCTGCCACAGTGGACATGTTATCGAATCTGCTGGGACCAGGTTTATAAAGCAGGAAGAGCGGAGAAGATTAATATAGAATTTTGTAAGGAAAGATTCAGTATTCTATTCATTTAAATCCCTGCTCATTTTGGGTTATGGAGTCTAGTAGGTGGTCTTATCAGTGACTGACAGCTATATCTGTATGCACACTAATACAAAGAAGACTGTCGATCACTGATAAAGCCGCCCACTGGACTCCTTAACCCAGATTAAGCAAGGATGTAAAGAAATATATACAAGTTCTACTGAATCTTTCCCTACTAGAGAGTGTGTGTGTGCTCAACCTACTCTATTACATGCTGCCTGTAGATCAGATGTTCTGTTCAAATGTGACAGGATCCCATGGATGGGTTTTTTTTTTTCTATGCTTGGGTTTGGCAAACTATTCCTAGCTCATGGTGCCTTCTGCTGGGAGGACTACCTCTGTATCCTTTTTGGCCAAGTGGCTTATATTGGTTGTCACATATTCAGTTAGGAAAGCCTAAAAAGGTCATCTGCAGCCCAATCTTGAGGCAGTATGAAATCGTGACCCAAACCCCAATGATATATTACTTTAATGTATTTTTTTTTTGCAATGGTTTTCATAAAATCAGTGAGACTAAGCCGAGAGATCGAGTCTTCCCACTGATGTGCTTGTGCTCTGCAGTCCTGGATATTACTGTGCCATTTCCCCTCCACTGCTTGCTGGCTAGGTGAGACCTCTTGGCTTGGTCCACAGCAGTCACAAACACGGATTTAAAGAAACCTACTGCAAGAAAACAAAATTAGGTAATGCATAGCTGAATCGGGCCCTGGATGCTGGGTTATGCTGCCCTCATATGGGCCAGCAGAAACCTGGATAAAGATTGCCTTTAAGAAAATGCAGTGCAAGTAACTGTTCCTAGAAATGGTTTAAAAAGAGATTGTATGACAATGGGGGGAAAAAAATAAAAATCCAAAAAGCTGCAACACTTTTGTTAATAGGCCGTGTACTGCACATTTCACTAGAGTAGGTCTGAGCTGCAATACCAAACAAGGCCTACATCCAAGAGTGGCACTATTTCTGGGAAAAGATAGATTTTATTGTAATCTCATAACTCCTTTAAGATTTCAATATAACACTTTTCAATACATATTCAGTAAGGCAGGTCACAATATTTTACTTTAAGCAGTTCAAACATTAGTGGATATGGTGATCTTAATCTATAAACTATCTGACAACAAACAGGGCTCTATGGGGACTGGAGCTAGTGTGAATTACTTCAGTACACCAAGTGCGGTTATTCTCCAGGACCTCTGCTATATAAGGAATTTATATGCCGTCTACTCAGTCCATTACATGGGTTATCCAGCCTTATGTAACTGATGTCCTATCCAGGGGATACCGATGCTTGTACTTGAAACCGCTGTATTTTTAGCAGCGGCCATGTAAGGTTGTGCAGTACTCCCCTGATCACTTAAAAAAGCTGATCAGGAGAGCGGAGTATCAGGAATCGGACTCCCAATGATCTAATGTTGGGGGTTTATCTTGAGGATAGGTCATTCATTTTGGCCAAGTTGGATATACCTTTTAAGGTTTATACAGTCTTGCATGGGTGTGGACAGGTAAGCAAATACAATAAAGCCTTTAAAAAAATACCTCCCCTAATTAAGACTGAACACTGCGGTGCCAAATTTTCAATTGTGAGTGACGTTACAGTATGCACCAAATGTTAGAGAACCCCTATCGATGACATTACTTGTAGGAGAGTAATCACATAGCTACACCTTCAGGAAACGTTTTTAGAATTATCATTCACATTTTGTATGTAGACAGTCAGGGATGTCAAATATGAAACCCCTTTTATTACAATACAGTAGGAAAACAAGACATTTCAAAAAGAAACACCATGGAACAATCCACTACAATCATTGAAGGCTGCTATAATGTCAAATACGAAATCCATGACCCCAGATTAAAGGCGTTTTTTTCACCCTAGTTTTGCACCTACTCTGTCTTCTCAGGCTGTGGGTGGTTCTACAACAGTGATGAGCATACTTAACTTCTAGTAAGCAGTTTCTCTGACTGGAGGAGATTGTTCTCTCTAACAAGATTACACATAAAGTCATGATTTTCAGTCCTCACAGCACTTGTACCTTTTGTTTACTGACGCTAATCATGTTAGATATAATTAGTTTGCTTTGATCTCGGTCCCTCAAATGGGTGACATCACTCCCTCCTCTGTCAGCTAATCAGATGTCCAGGTAACCATAGAAGCCTGTGTGCACTTCAGAGCACACAAAAAACGCGCTTATATCATGACTAAAGTAAAACCTACTGACTATTGTATTTAGAAGAAGTCTTCATTTAACTGTCCCTTTATGTTGAAAGCTAATCTTTATAGATGTTCATTGTATGAAGGTGAACATGAGCAACAAGTTGGTTTTTTATCTCTTCTGTGTTCTGCATCTACAGCTCCCAGCATACCGTGACAGCCTGGGGACAAAAGCTGTGTGTCTCTAGGTGTTGAGACTACAACTCCCAGCATACAGTGACAAAGGCTGCACATCACATTTCTAATTTATGTATTTGCAACAAGATCACTTACAAGACCATGATTTGTACACTAAAATAACTTGCGAGCTCTGAAATATTATTCCATAAATTGGTTAAGAATTCAGACATAACCAAACCCGATGCCTCTTCATGCACAGGTATATTTTTGGCAGTGCACCAAGCCCTTTTCAATTGCGGTGCTTCTAGATACTTTCAGTAAAAGTAGATGGCATTTTGGATACGCAGTCCCTGTGGCGATAGACAACGGTTCATTACTTACTCCCCATTATAAAAATGTGGAAGTTGAGAAAGTCAAACACGGTGGAAGGCTGTGCTCAAACCCTCGTCCATTTTATCTCCCTGCAACTCCAGAGACATTGACTGTAATAATTAGAAAGTGTCCCAAGACCTGAGCTTGATGAAGCCCCTTCATTCTAGTGACCAGTGTCGCCGACACTAACATCAGACATGGTTCCATCACACTTCTAGACAGTAAGTTGTGCACAAAAGAGCAAATTTATTGGAAACCTGTCACATAAAAAAAAAATTCAATCTGATTTCCAGGCAGCATACTCTAGAACTGTAAGGCTATGTTCACACGCCGTAATTGTGGCGCGTACAGTACGACCGCAATTACGGCGGGTGCTTTGGGAGTCGCGCGGATACCCGCGTACTCCTACGGCGCGGGGGGGGGGGCAGCCCGCTGGCCCCATTGACATGAATTACTTGCGCCGCGTCTTCGGAGGCGGCGTAATCCATAGTTCTCTATGAGAACCATGGATTACCGTAATTTCGCCGCGCATCTCGCTCATACTAGAGTGCAAATGTGACGTGAAATGCGCACCGAAACTTGCCCGTGTCAACCTACCCTAAGAGCGGAGCAGAGTGATGTATAGTTTTGTGGGGAAACATAACAGAAGAACTAATTTATTCATTGAAATTTCTGCTTATTTTGGGTTAAAGGGGTTTCTCACTACAAGGATTGCTTTTTATGTTAAAGATCTTACAAAAACAAGTCACTTTGCAATATATCCCCTCTTGTATGAGCTGTATCAGCTCCTCAGGTCGCTGTAGCTACAGACGTTTGATCTCTCCTGATAGGCTGCCAGCACTGGTTGCTATAGCAACAGACCTGGCTTGTACTGCAGCCTAGTAGAAGCCAGTAAATACGCCCCTGAATTCAAAGTGAAACCAAGAAAACAGGGCTGAGGTAAGAGGAATCAATGTAGCAAGACAACCCCTTTAAAGAGTCCAGTAGGCAGTCTTAACAGTGAATGACAGCTTTCCCTTTAGGACTACGTATACAGACACAGCTGTCAATCACTGATAAGACCACCTACTGGACTCTTTAAACCAGAATAATCAGACGTTTAAATAAAGAGATCGAGAATCCTCTTATGATTTGCCATAAACCTATCAGTCTGCTCAGCTCCTCCAGCTCTCACATGCTGTCTGCAGATCAGAGTATGATCACTGTGACAGGTCCCCTTTAACTTCCACCACTTAACTGCCAGGAAAGCAGCCAGAAAGCCTAGTTGCTGTAGCAACATTTAACTTTTATTAGATTGCTGGTTTAATTAAATCAGTGACAATAATAAATTAAAAAAAACATTAGAAATGACATTTTAACAAATTTGGTCAGTAAGTATGAAGCTTTACACAAAGTTTCTTGTTAAATATAAAACAGCTAACATGGTCTTATGCAAAACCCCATTCATTTCTGAGCATAATTAATGGTTTAGCACAAAGTATTGTACAATGTTTTAACAAAAATTATAATAAAGTATGCAACACCCCAAATACTGAAATACAAAAGTAGAGAGTAAAAGATGTGGTCTGGGCAATAAGGACAATTCTGACTCTAAGGGCCACATGTATGAACCTGTTTAAGTCTAGAACTCACTTTTTTGCCCATAGTAAGTTATGGACAAAAGAGTGCGTTTCAGGCCTAAACAGGTTCATACATGTGGCCCTAAATGAATAACTATATTTCTTTCCTTTTAATGACCATAGAAAATTCCCAATACTCCTGGATGATGGGATCATACATGCAAACTAATACAGAGATAAAATACTGCCTTTGGCAACCAGTCATCTCCCTACATTCACTCCATAACCATTATACACAGAATAAAAGTTGGAGCTTGGTTTCTACTGCTTTTAGACCCCATACACATCACGTGTTATGGCTCCGTCAGTATACCGTGAAAAAAAGTATACTGACACATACTGCGGCAGAGCCATGGGAGATTACAGAGTAAATAGTCACTGGTATCCATTTGGGTATTGTGAAAAAGGTAACCCGACGTGTACCACAGTGGAACATCAGGAGGCTATAGGGCAAAATGGTCTCTTTTGGACTGTTTGTGCTCTATTTTAGGTACTGGACATAAAACGTGGTAGACCAGGCTTGTGTGTCTGGCACGTAAAATATATACAACTGTGAAAGAGAGCACCCATAGCCCAAAAGACTGTGAGGATACCTTTTTCAATATAAGTCAAATCAATACCAAAGACAAAAAGGGCCACATGTATAAAAACAGTCCAAGTCTAAAATTCACTTAGTTGCCCAAAGCAACCAATCAGAGCGCCCCTTTCATTTCATATAGTGCACTGGTAGAATGAGAGGGGGGCTCTGATTGGTTGCTATGGGCAACAAAGTGAATTTTAGACCTAGACCGTTTTCATACATGTGGCCCTAAATGCGATGTGAACGGGCCTAATTTTTACCCACAACTCGCCAGTATGTGCAGAGACCATACCTGTCCTATGCACTGATCTACATTCTCAAAGCTTCAGGTATTCTTATTGTTAGAGGTAACCATGATGATTCACAGTATACAGCAACATACTGCACAGAACGTATATTTACAATGTAGACATACACACATACATGTGCAAATATTTTATCATGGGGACTGTAAATTACAGTAAAACATACAGAAACTAAATTCAGAATAGCAAAAATTAAGAACTTACAGTTTTGCTTTTCCCTTTTCAATGCCCCCCCGATCATGAAATTGGAGTAATTATGTAATGGAGTGTAAACATTAAATCCTGAAAAATCAGAAAATGATGCAAAATATCTGGGCACGATGCACATCAACATGGACTTTACTTTTTGCATATTTAGAATTTAACAGCTTTTGTCTTTTATTGCCCAAGTAAACATCTTCCGCATTTAACATTTTACGGATAATGAATAGTAACGCTTTGACCTCTATAATTTCCAAAAGAAGTGCGCTTTGATTAAAAACAGGAAGTGTCACCGGTGCCAGGTAAAAGTGCAATCAAACGAGTTAATGGAACAAAGGCGCAGATCAGAGGTATTTAATCAGACTGGTCATGAATGGAAAAAGTCTTCTGTATCCTTTTAGATTGATGCACCAATTCTTCCCGACTCCTGGATTAATACTGCAAATGTAACAGTTTCAATATAAAGTCAAGACCAAATGTATGATAGAATAGAAGTACTGGCACCTTCATACAAAGGCCTAGTACTTATCGAGTAATATTCAGTCATCTGGCAATGGATAAGCAAAGCAAGGCTGATGAGAACATTCATTTGATTTATAAGGAACCTGTTGAAGACTAGGAGGTCCCCATTTACTGCTCTGCAAATCCTGAATCTTCAGTGACCACCAGCCTGACCATGATTCTGGCATATGGCATACATGGCACCTGCATGATCATGAAGGTTTGATGTGTTGGAACATTAGTCGTTAGATTTTTCCCTTTACTCCAAGTTTATTCATTTTGTTCTTTGCAACCCTTATGGTAACTGAGGTGCAACAATATTGCCATTTCCACTTCTATCAGTGGAAGATAGTGCCGTATAATCAGGCGAATCCCTTTGAGGAAGGCAATGGATACCGTTCCCATGAAGTTCCTCTTTTATTTCCCTTTTTAAACAAGCATCACTATTTGCCAAAGAATCATTGAAAAGATGAGCAGTAAACTCGTTGCTAACACCTTCTGGATTCGGCTCAGCAGATAGTTCTTCCGTTGCTGGTACATCTTCAAAGGATTTTGTCAGCATACAATTTTCTTCAAGGGAGGTGTTCTGTTTGAGAAGCTTCTGGTGTAAAATAGAACAATGTTAAGCAGAGTTAACCATAGAGGTGACAGAAACATGTCTTGTAGGCCCATATAAACTTACATCCTCCATATCAGTTTCACTGGTGCTCAAAGTTGCCCTCCTGTTCTTACATTCAAGCAAATGATCAAGGACGGATTGCCTTGGGTGCATTCCCTTGTCAAATCGGTTGTACATTCCACTCCAGAACCTGGAAATGTATAGCAATAGATGAGAAAAACACATAGAAAAGAATAGATCTTATCTGGAAGTCAAGACATGTATAAATAAAAGTCAGTCATTAAAATCACTCTGTATGGTAAGGGTATGTTCACATGGTGTATTTGCAGGGTGTAATTTGGCGCGTAATTGTAATTACGTCCCGCAAATACGGTAATTCATAGCTCTCATTGGCAGCTATGAATACCTGCCATTTTCCCTGGCGTACGACACACGCCAGAAGAAGAAGTGACATGTCACTTCTTCGGGCATTTATGCTTCAGAAGTACGCACTGGCAAACGTGTACTTCTGAAGCAACGCGTATACATGCGGCTATACGCCTGCAATACGCCATGTGAACATACCCTAAGAGAAATGTTACCAACTGGGTGGTTTAGGAAGCAATAGATGATCAGTGGGAGACATATGGTAGATCAATCTATCCCAATCTAGGGCACCAATCTGCAGCAGAGGCCAAACTACATTCTCATAGATAGGCGTGTTCATTGTTCCAATAACCACCATTTTGTAGTAAAATGCTTACTGGCAATCTGTATAGGAACTTGTGAGTTTTGACCAGTGCTTAGGGCGAATGCGAGTCTGCTGCACTCGGCAATGATTAATATACACTGTAGCCACAAAAGAGATACTCAAGAGACGGAGTGAAAGATAGGCAATCGCGCAGACCAAACAACTGTAGCTGCTACGCCCTCTATGGAGGCACTGGGGGATCTGGCAGGCAAAATAATAAAACAAAAATATATATTTACTGCTCTTCCAGTGCTGCAGGCCGTGTCCCCCAGTCTCTGTTGACTCCGTTTTGTGGTCAATGCACGCCTACTACAGACAATCGATGGTTACAGCGGTGACCATCCATTCCACTGACATCACCTACAAGTCACTTTCTGATGTCAAGAGAATGGCTGTAGCCACCAATTAGCTGCAGTAGTCATGCACCAGCAGCCAAACAAAGTCAACCGAAGCACGGGTACACGTATATTTTTTGTTTTATTACAATACTGCAGCCAATTTTTATTTTTTAAAGGTGGAAAACGCTTAAGAAATTTTCACTTTCTTACCATAAAAGTGTATGTTTCAGACGATGGATTTCTGCTTGTGTGCTATTATTTTATACTTTGTATTGCAGAAGGTTTTATTCCTATAACACTTGACCATTAAGCAAAAATTATAAGTGGACAGAAGTTGTCAAACCAACCTGATCTGCTTTTATGAAGAGGTGAGTAGAAGTCTGGATGGCTGTGGATATTGGGTCTTTAGACTTTGCAAAGGAGCATCTTGAACTTATTAGTATTGAGAGAAGACGGTTTTGGGGAAGGGGGGTGGGGGGGGGGGGCATGAATAGGAACATGATTAATATAATATATAGTGGCGGTGCGACCATGGGGGGTCGCATGGTTCTGCCACAAGGTGGCATACGTGGGGGGAAGCCAGGTATTGTCGGTCAGCAGCATTAGGTGGCTGACCCTTGTACCTAGCATGGCTGATGTTCAGCCACTAAGGGCTGGCCTTCCCGGAACAACTGCAGATGGGTGGGTGGTTGTTCCCATGTTCCAGGTGCCTATGGTCCAGCCCAGGTATTGGGTAGGTCTCTGGAGATCTATTAAAGACCTCCTACTCCAGATGATCGGGGGGTGTGGTCAACTGCAGTATGGAGAAGCAGTGGAGCTTGAGAGAGGAGGCTCTGAACCCCCAGGCTTGAGGAAGCCATAACCAGTGGAGACTGGTGAGGTGTTTTCTGGTGGTGCTGGATGGTAGATCCAGGCCACAGGTTAGAGAGGTAAATATATGTTTAGTTAGGGGCTAGACGGCCGAGGATTTTGTTTATGTTTTGGTTGTATGCCATGCTGTAAACCTGCACTGGAATAAACAGGTGGCGTGTTAAGAAGAAGCCTTTGTCGGTGTGCGTATGTTGGTGTGCCAGACCGCTTACCAAAAGCGGCGATCCCGAAGCTAAGTACCCCCAGGACGGCGCAAGATGGCGTCCGAACGCAAGTGAGGTGTTACAATATATATTATATATATTATATTTAATATATATAATTATATATATATATATATATATATATATTGTAGCAGACTGGCTACATGTAGTTGCCTGTTGCTGCCACTAGGTGGGTCGTCTTGCTGCAAACGTGCCACCGATATCTGGGTTCGGTGGGGGAAGGCAACCATTTAGCGTCAGTAGCCCTAGGTTACTGACACATGTTGTTAGTATGGCTGCTATGCGGCTATTATTGGGTTGCCTTTCCCGGGGCGGTCATAGCGTTGGGTGGGAGGCCGTCCCCACGTTCCAGGCCAGGTTTTGAGCCAGTTCCTGGATGGCTATAGAAGCCCTAACCTGCAGGTGTTAAGGGGGCGTGGCCTGCTACCTGCAGAGTGGAGCAGCAGAGCTGGAGAGAGGCTCTGGCCCCCGGAGGCTTGAGGGAAGCCTGTACAGTGTACTGGATTTGTGAGTACATGTTTTGGTGGTGCTGGATATTAGATCCAGACTACGGTAGAGAGGGCATCTCTAAATGTATAGTTAGTGGCCAGACGGCCTAGATGTTTATTTGTGTTTTGTATGCTTTTCTGTGCCAATAAAACTGGGTGAGGCCAGTTAAACGGAAGCTTGGTGTCGGTGTGCCAATACTGTCTTCCAACGGCGATCCGAGAGTTAAAGACCCCCTACGCGGTCCCAAGATGGCGGCTGACGAGTGTGAGGTGTTACAATATATATATATATATATATATATATATATATATATAATATATATATAACATATAATATATATATATACACACACACACACACAAACACACACACCACACAACACACACACACACACAACACACACCACACACACACACACACACACACACACACACACACAACCTACAAAAAGTATGGGGAAAACTTATTTCATGTAAAGCCCCCTCAAAAGACAAGGGGACATTCCCCTCGGCTGGAGAAAAAAAAATGATTCAATCTACAGAGGAGAAAAGCGTTCTTCACTGTAAGAACTGTGAATCTGTGGAATAGCCGTCTGAGGAGCTGGTCACAGCAGGAACAGTTGTGAGTTTCAAGAAAGGCTTAGATACCTACCTGGAACTAAAGAATATTAATGTATATGTAGCGATGTAAAATTCTGGATCCTGGCTGGTGGAGGCTCTGGGTGGTTCTTACCTTGTGGGTTTCAGGAATTAACCAGTGGGGAGGCTGTGCTTAACATCCTTGTCTCCCTCCCTTCACCCACTTTTTTCCCCACCCTTGGTTGAACACGTGTCTTTTTTTTCATCCGTACTATGTAACTATAAGTGATCAAAGGAGATACCATTGATAATCACAACTCTCTCAAACGCACCTTAGTCCAAAATAAGAACTAAAGAGGGCAAAAAAGCAAATAAAATGCCCCAAAGGTCACAAAACAACCACCAAAAAAGATTTTTTTTTATTATCCCAACACATTTACCCCAAAATGTATATATTCATCATGGGATTAAAAAGAGATATTTCAAGCGGAACAAATTACATTCATGCCTTAATTGTAGTTGTCAAAATATACTTGACCACCAATAGATAAAGACCACCTGGTCAAGTATAATTTAGCACAACCACAAAAGAGGCATGAACATAGTTTGCTACTGTATCTGATAGGGTCACCTATGATCTTTGAATACTTGATATTTTCAACCTTAAAACTACATCAAAAATAAATGTTAGTCATTGGGATTAAGCAGCCCAGAATGAAACGTTAGGATCTACCTTGGTGTTTTACTTACTTAAAGCAGAATGGGAAGGTACTTGGCTGGAGTGTATTATATGCATTTGATATAAAACAGGGGTTGGTAAACTCCTGCTTCCTTTGCAGAAGAAATGGCCACAATGAATAAGTATTTTCAAAAATTCTGTTGGAAAGAACAAATAATTTAACGAATTAAGATTGAGAAAAATACTCTGAGCAGCACATTTAGACATCACAAACTGAAGCTTGAATAGTGTAGGAGGTATAAAAAAAAACAAAAAAAAACTACATGCACAAATAGATGTACAATTATAAAGAGTAAATACTGACAGGACTCCTTAAAGGGATTGTCTCACTACAGGCTTTCGCAGATATCTGATCTGTTTCTTTGTCTTAAGAGTTTCAAATCCATGGGTGGGTCTCTCCTCCTAGTAGGCATGTCTTCCCGCAATGAAGAGTGGCGACATCACCACACACCCTCCCTGTTCCCTCCCCAGTCATCTCTGTGTAAGCAGTGGGAGGGAGTGGATGTCAATTCTTGGATCGTATCCGCAAGGCGGACCCGACAGGCGCGATGTAAACACGCAGCGGCGATCTCTCATGTGAACACCGATACACGTTTCCCATTGCTGGCAGTGTTAAACTCACTGCTAATTGTTAGATGCATCTCTGGCTCCGTTCTGATGGACCCAGAAACGCCTCAGAAAAAGCGGATGTTCATACGGAGGCAAGACTCAGTGCGAGCACACCCTTAACCCTATATATCACAGAGCTCAGCTTCTCTCCTCCATCATATTCTGCTCAGAGGGTAGCATAAACCTGACAGGTTCCCTTTAAGGAGTCCAGTCAGGATTATCTCTGGGTTTTTTTTTTTACTCATAAATCCTGCTCCAAATCATAACCCATGTATGTCACAGAGCTCAGCTTCTCTCCATCACATCCTGCTTTTAGAAAGAGCAGACTAAACCACCTGACAGGCTCCCTTTAAGTACAATCTCTTATTTGCTCAAACTGTCACCTCCCTCTATTTACACATTGCTGTAATCTATAGGAGATATTTTTAGACTATTTGAAAAATCTCCCTCGGTTTATACTTGTACAACACCGATTTAACACATTTCAGAAGGTGCTGAGCAGCCACATCGATTCTGTGGTAAAATATGTATATGTGGTGCATTAGATTACAATGGAAACTACATAGTCGAGTCACATTATTATGACTATTTCCTACTTTCGTAGCCAGTAGTGCATAGCTCATGAAAAAAAGTCACATGCAATGCGAGTGGACAAATGGCGCTATTGCGAATACACGATGTAGAAACTATGGGGCACCACATGCAACTGCTGTAAGAGATAAACATCAGCTGGGAAGGAGCACCAACACGCTACAGCTAGTCACCAAAATGGTGGGGGGCTACCACACGTGTCTCTAAAACAACTGTTTAGTGAACCCTACATCTATGGGGCTCCAGAACAGATGCAAAGTCACTGCACTTCTGCTATAAAATTGCATTGACAGAAAGAGCTTTCACAGAAGTATCAGAATTGGTCCTCCGCTGAAGGGTTGCCTTCTCCAATAAGTCGCGTTTTCGGCTTCATCAAGCAGATGGATGTTAGTAATTCAGATGGGAAACATCAGAGAACAAAACACTCTGCAACTATTGCTGGAAGAACAAGCTAGTGTTGGCAGCGTTATGATCCAAGGAATGTTTTTCTGGCTTTTTCTGGACTCACTCATCCATTTGGAAAGCACTTAACCAATCTGGGTATGAATCCATCCCCGCAGATCACATTCACCTATACATGCCGATTGTCTTCACTTGGGCAGATGGAATCTTCCAGAAAGATAATGCGACATGTCACACTCCTAAAAATAACCAACATTGTTTGGAAGAGCATGACCAAGGCTTCCAAATACTACCCAGGCCGCCTAATTTTCCCACAAATTAACGGATATTTTGGACCACCTCAATCTCTATGGATCCCTCTCACGCAACTTCCAGCAGCTGTGGGATGCAGTCAGCATAGCTCCAGATACCTGTGACAACCTACCCAGAACTTATTAAGTCATTCTCAGCTTGTTTAGCTGCTGTATGTAGTACACAGCAGTTACTCTAGTTATCAGCTGGTGGTCATAATAACGTGACTCAACTGTGTATAACCCCTTATAACAAAGTCCATGACAAACCTTACAAGGCCTAGGAGCTATTCCCAAAGGTTAGAAACCTGAAACAAACTCTAAAGACATTTGACACACAAAATCTTAAAAAAGCATCCACCAAATGTACTGCAATGGGAATATTTCATGTTCCAAATAAATACAGCAAAGCTTCCCATTATGTGTAGTGCCCCCAGGAGACAGCCCCCTGTAGTTATAGCAATGCTCCAATCTTCAAGGCATGCATTCCCGCTTTCCCCTTCTCTAGCTGTGAAAACACGGATTACAGTAAAAAGTCAAACCAGACCCCACTTTCCCTCACCCAAAAGCCAAAGCAGTAATTCCACCCATGTTAGATTCAGCAGGCAGAAAACGTACTTACTATAGGTCCACAAGAGCAGTAAAAAGTAGTATATATATTTTTTTTTTATAAATCCAAAAGCATTAAAATGGTCCCTAAATTAACAATGGCCTCAAGATACAATATTTCCACCATACAATGGTCTTTCCTGGTACATTGTATCTACACACAACATACAATGTCACAGACACTGCTGATCTGGGGCATGTTGAGATTGACGGAAGATCCGGCTAATTATCATGAACATTTTTTTGGGAAAACCTCTGTATAGGTGAGGTGCATGCAGTGATCGGCGGCCTAGTAGCACTTCTCTACAGTACAGTGTGGTAATACATGTAAAGAGCATTACAGAACATGTGCCAGGAGGAGCGGCTACATTGGGCACCATTTTCTTTTTTTTCTGGTACATTGTGTAAGTAGATGACCCAAAAAAGCTCCTGTCCTCAACATAGAAAGTGATTTTCACCTTCCAGCAGCTCTGTTTAATGTAAGGACTTACTTTATCTGTAATATTATCCAAAAGACACTCCTGCCGACTCTTTAGAATACTCACTTAAGTTCTTGTCGCTCTTTTTGGGAATTCCCAATGAAGTTTCCAAACTGGCAGGAGTAGACATGATCGTGAATTTCGAGTAGATATTTTTCACTGAATTCAAAGGCACAAGGGAACTGTTCCATGAGATGCCACACACATTCCAGGAACTGCGTGAACACTGGGGACGCTTCTTTTGGATCAAACTCTAAATGATGACATCTGCAGTAGGTCAAACAGTGAGCATGTGTAAGTTGCACATTCAGTCTGCCATTGTTTTACAAAGCACATATGTACCTGCTATGTCCATTACAGTCCAGGAGCCTTATTTCTGCCAGTTAGACACTCTTGTAGATTAATTACACTTAGGGAGACATGTGTGAAGGAAGGCACTTCGAAGTGAATTGAAGAGTCTCGTTTTCAGTGTATAATGTGCCTAATGTATGAAAGAGGTTTTTGTGTGATTATAAACGGTGTCTAAAGTTCTTCGCGCCTCGTCTATGTGTTATGCGCATTACGGAACTTTGGTGTGTTAGTAATGCGCCAAACATGTCTAAAGGCTATAGATAGGCTGGAAATAAGAAAAAAAAAAAAAAGTCATTAGAATAGCATTCAGTGAATAGAAACTATGGAACTGATCTTCTTGGTGGACCATAGATCGCAGCAAGACCTGTGGTGTGCTGGCTCTTGCTGTATGTAGAATCAAGGGTTAAAAAATCTGATCATCAGTGGGGTGTTTAATGTAAAATTAGTTTTAGATTCTATTAAATTTAAATACATTTTAAAGGAGATATTATATATTTTTATATGATAACATTTTATTACATTTAAATAGTTTAATTTTATACAGTTTAATAATTATCAGAAATTGCTTTTTATTATTGCACTAGTGTAAGTTGGGAAAAAAAAAAAAAAAAAAAAGGACATTTTTTTCCCTAACAGCAAATCTAGCTCCACTTCGACACCACAGGCTCAGACAGACCACATTAAAATAGGTCTGCCTGTCTGTGCAGTAACTTGCCTAGTTTTGCCGAATCACATTCATATAGGTGTCTAATGTTATGAGTGTGGTGTGACGCCCCCAGAACGCTCCCTCATGTTAAGCGCTTTAGAAAGAGTCGAGTCTTATGAACAATGCGCCTAACACATTCGTTAGGCACATTAGACATCGTAGCCAGCTCAGTTAGGTGCATTGTACGCCAGAAAAGGGTGAAAAACCCGATCATACACGTCTCCCTTAGACACTAGTATTACACATACATACATTTTCTTTCCCTTCCGTTTTCCTTAATACTTCCATTTCCCACAAACCAATGCAGGAGTATTTGTGCTATCCAGTTCCTGTTGCCGTTTCATTCTCAGGATCAGGGAGGGTCCCTGAGGTTGGAGCCCCACCAGCCCTAAAGTGATGACACATCCTAACCAATGTTGTGCTGCCAATTTTTTCATGCACATAATAACAGAGGAATGGAACATTGCAAAAGACAAGGTACTCCAGTCTTTTTTTTTAGCAACTGCTAAACCAGATGTATCAGGGCTGCTGACAGGTTCTTTTAAATACATACCTTTGAGAAAATTTGTGTCCTAAGGAAATCCATTCTTTTTCAATGAGTACCTATGGAAATAATGTGTACAACTTTTACACTTTCTGTATATTCCCCTACTTAATAAAAAGAAAAAAACAAATATACAGACTATAAACAAGATAGCAACAATATAAACTACAAATACAATATATGATGAGGTAACTGAAATTGTCCATAGACAGGAGATAAATGGTTACATCTGATGGTTTAATTCCTCATTTAAATACAGTTATTGGACTATTGTTTTCCACAAAAGATTAAAACAAAATAGTCTTGTATTTTTTCAGCTGGTGTCTTGTAGTTTATGGTACAAAGACTTCAATAAGAGTCAATTAGACATTATAAAAAGTAGAAGTATTTCTTATACTGCCTGATCATTTATAACCGAGTAACAATTTTAAGATGACCACAGACGTGAGATTTCAACTAGGTGTTTTTGGCAACCACTCTAACAAAGTAGAATTTGTTACCAAAAGGAAGCAATCTGGCACAAGAAAAGTGATTGACCAGTTATGACATCCACAAGGGGGGGTCCCCACCATAGACTTCGGATATACTATCAATGTATATGCCATCAAAGTCTGTTATGTAGTGGACCCATCCCTATATTGGGAACGGGACTCTGATAGCTTAGAATGGAGAGCTGACACACAACTCTCCATTGTTTTCTATGGGTGTTCGAGGACACGTGAACTGTGTGTTCGGTTGCACCTGGAACTCCCATAGAACAGAATGGAGAGTCGTGCGAAAGCGCGGCCATCTCTCCATCCTAAGCTGAGACTTTTAGGGGCCCATCCCCGAGATAGAGGTGGGTCCCGAATCCCTCAAGTTACTCTAATTAAGGAGACCTTTAAAACATTTATCTTATTTCACATGGTAAAAAAAGTGTTTTTTCCTCATACTTCGGTCAAAGGGAATTTATGATCCCTTGAAACACAATTATATTAGCAGTGGTATGTAAGAAATACAAATAACCTGAAACTGAACAAATGAAAAAGTACATCTCTCTCAAACTTTGATCAAAGGATGAACACCAGAGCTGTAGCTTACCGACGCCTCAATCTCCCTGACACAGACTCCCTCATACACGGCGCATGTTTAAGTGAGACTACTGTAGTATAATGGGTAACACGGCTGTTTATCACCTTATAATCAATACACCAAGGTAAACAACACTGATGAGCAAAAGGGTAACAATGTTTTAACTTTGACTTTCAGTCCTATCTCACCAACCACTACAGCTATGAAAAATGAGGCTACATACATTATAGACATCATCTTACCTGAATAGGGCTGGGTCACACGCTTATTGCGGGCACCTCGCCGCCATAGACTATCATTACTAGCTGTGGCGTATACCACTTAAAAATGAGTACTTATCTCCCCCCGGCGTATGTGTGAGGAGAGAGAGTAATCATAGTTCTCTTATAACTGTGGATTACCGTAAAATGGGACATTTTCAGCTCGTATTCGCGCACTACGGCGCGTAATTATGGACTAGAAATAGTCCCATTTAAGCATGTGAACAACCTTATACCTATATATTATAGAATTTCATCCGTTATTTGCAGATAACTGCGTTTTACAGTTGCTCCTAAAAACTAATTTGCTTCAACATTGCTGAACTTCGAGCTTGACGATTCAAGCATGCCTGACCAAAATCTATCCCAGTCACTCTGGACTTCTCATGTAAGTGCAGATGACTTTGTGATGATACACTTTTTCTTCAACCTAAAGGGGGACATGGTAAATCGAGTTTTACACACTTATTCAGGTGTTAAACGGCTCACTGTGCGCTCCGCTTCGGTACGCACATGCGCTGTTAGGCACAAGGTTCCCACTTTGTAATGCGCTAACTATGACGGTGGTGCGTGGGCGTTCTGGCATGCGACGCACCATATTCCGATAACAGGGCGCATTGTAAAATGAGGTCGCAAGTTGAGGCGCATTAAAGCTCCGCAGGCAGACCTTTGTCAATGTGGCTGTCTGACGAGGTCGATTTTGCATGCTGTATGAACGCACTTCGACACCTGTATGCATGAGCGCAGTTTTTCGGTAAAAAAAAAACAAAACTAGAAAAAGCGCTTCGATGCGTGATCTTCTACATTCCCCGCAACTCTTGATTGGTTTGAGGTCGGGGACTAGGGAGGCTAATCAGCAACTCTGCTTCATGTCAATAGAAGCGATTCCTTCTTCAACCTTGACGCCGCTTATTCGTTGTCCTGCGGAACACTATTGTCCCTTCAACCATAATACTCCGAGTGTAAGCAAGTAACTCATCTTGTAGACACTCAATATAGCTCAAATTGAGACCACCTTAGTCCTGCAAGTGTCAACACTCTTGCTGTGAAAACCCCATAATCTAGCTTCCTCCACTGAACCGACATTCTTCTAGCTCTGATCCATTAGTCTACTTTCCCTTGATTCTCCAAACCGTTTGTCCATCAGAGCTCGTCTATTGACTTCATCTCATGTCCACATCCCTGTTCAACTTATATTTTTTAATTTGCTAACTGAGCCACGCTTCTTCAACTCTTATCGGGCCATATATCCAGACTGTGTAAATGCCGTTGCCCCGTGCTTGCACAGATGTCTGTGATCTCACTCTTAGGAAACCAACGTGCCGCCTCTGCTGCCGTGTCTTAGCATCAGAATTGATTGACCTTGTGATGAGCGACTTGTTGACTGATATTTCCCCTTGATGTCACATCTTGGCTTTTGAATGAATGGACAGACTTAATTTCATATTCTTCCAGCTGTCATGGCCTCACATGATACAGTTTGCCAATTTTCTTGGCCCAGAGACACTCGATTAGCTGGATGATGCGGTTTCTCTTTTCTTAGGAAATCTTCATGGCTGCTTGAACCAGTGACCTTTCGCTTGGGAATCAGCCTAACACACTGATCTATAAGGGAATGTGAGAACAGGTTGTCTTTTGTCCCACCACCAGCAGCAAAACATTAACAATGCAGTTACATGAGAAGAATCTGCAGAACTAAGTAGATGCTAAATAGTTGAAGGTAAAAGTTATGTATGAGATAGCCAAGATGATTGTCTATAAAATGAGGCGAGTCTCATGTGCAAAGCTGTAGTGGATGGTGAGATATGGAGCCTGAAAGTCACAAGTTCAAAACATTGTTACCTTTTTGCTTGTTGATGTAAAATATATTTATAGAATACAACTTTAGAACAAAAAAAAAAAAAAACTTTAAGTTGTAAACAAGTGAAAAATTTTGCTGGAAACGGGTCAATCTGTTTGCTATGGGAGCGGAATCTTTTCCCTGCGGTAACGCTTTGCCTGCTCCAGGTCATCAACTCCTCATGTGATGAGGCTGAAGATATGGGAGTAGTAGCACGGGCAAGACCCAACTTCTCTTGGCACCGCATTGAACTAACTGTACCAATTTATTATATATTTTGGGAGCTGGCCCATTTTTTAACGACTACAACTCCTGCAAAATGGGCACCAACTCCGACTCCACAACCCTGATGAACACTCTACAAAAATCAAAAAATATTCAGAAGCCTTACCATGAATCCTTTAATATTCCTGTAATATGGATCTAGAAGAATACTAGCCAACGAACAGACTTGTGCTGTGCGATCCCAACCATCTGAGCAGTGAACCAGGACACTGGTATTATCTCGAACGGCCTGCCAAAAAGAAGATGGGGGGGGGGAAGAAATATTTTTTCATTGCTTTTCAATGATTTGGGAGACCTGTAAATATAGAACAATTTGTTTCATGGTTAATTTAGAAGAGTACAATTGTTTTGCAAGCATCAAATCGCCAACCATAGGGGGTGTGGCAATGTTACTCATTTTAATCAATTTTCCTAAGTCCCTGCAGTTAAGTACCAGCAGTGGAAAGCTTTAGACCTCAAGAACAGGGCAGATGAGAGAGAACGCAACAAAATATTTAAAGGGGTTGTCCCACAATGGACCTTATCACCTATTCACAGGATAGGTGATAAGGACTGTAAAACAGGATCCCGAATCTTTCCATCCATTCTCACGCCACAAATATAGCGAGAAGTTTTTGCCTAAAGAGCACGCCCCCCTGTCCAAGGTCTATGGGACGGACAGAGAGACTCAAGGGCACTGCTCGGCTATTTCAGTCAGCCCAATAAAACATTGAGTAGAATGGCAGGACACATACTTGACTACTGCTCCATTCAAACCGCTTTTCACTGCAATTATGTAGTGAGGAAGAAGGGGACTTGGGATCCTGCTTTTAGTAATCTGTGGCACCCCCAGGAATCAGCAATATATCACTTATCCTGTGGACAGATGATAAAAATCCATTGTAAGAAAACCCGATTAGGCTGGTGCTATATGCTGCGGTTTTTTATTTGCACATATTGCAGTGGCAAACAGTCAATATAAAATACACAATTTTTTATGTATTCTCATTACTCAGGTCTCATCTGCTCTCCTTTAAAGTCTAATGATCCCCACTGTTCCATTTCCAGGGCAGCTCGGTCTATGCACTTCTAGCAATGTCACTATTTAATAATTCTATACCATTATGGTTCCAAGTCAGTCAGAGCATTGGAATTTTCCAGTATAAATGACACCCAGAAGGAAGCTGGTCAATAGTGATTTGGTTGCAGGTTTCCTAAGCTTTATTACAGGCTAGACTGTACCTTCGATACGCCAATGTGGGGCTCGGATACTGCTATTCAGTTATACACTATCTTATGTGCTTTGTTCATGTTTTGTCAGAGGAAAACCACATTTCTGTTATAATAGCAACATTATAAGCAAATCAATATAGTTTTAAATAAAAGGCACAGTAGGGGGCAATAAAAATAAGAAAACTGTGGTGTTTCCATAGCGCTCAAATCCAGTTTAAAAGGCAAGTAAAAAAAAAAAATGCAAAAATCTTATTTAATCTGTGCACTAATTAGGTGTTTACTTATATAAGACACTGATTTAGTCTGAACACAAATGAAATTTTCCCCTCCCTCAATACCTTTTTTTTAGAAAAAAGAAGATCCTTTTTATTGCTTTTATGTGCCGCAGCCAGCCAGAATTTTCCAACACGGTTAAGAAATTCCCATGGCGGGTTTTAATAAAACAAAAAAATTATAATAAAAAAAAATAAAAAAAAAAAAAAACAAAAAACATTACTAACAAATTAAAAAAAATAAAAAAGAAAAAACAAGTTCTCATAATTCTATCTTAAAATCCCAGTGGCTCAATAAAGGGGTTTTTTTTTCACCACATTGAGGAGCTTTAAAGATCTAGTCAAAAGGTAAACAAAGATTATTACCAAATTTTTTGTGTTCTAATTTGCTTTATTTGATTTACAACAGTTATCCCCTGCTTTTTTACTAAGCTTCCTTACTTAAAAATTGACCACCTCTTTCTGTTCTAGCACCTGTGGCCAGGGTGGATGCCCCTTTTGCTGTGTTTTAAAACAAATAGTAGAAAAAACGCATACCTTTATAGATGGATGCACTGTTTCTGGCCTCCGAATCCAAAAGGCCAAAAAAAGTCCAAATGTGTTCAATAAGAATCATCCAGCAGGTTGGTGAAGTATAAACGCTTTTATTCCGCCACAAAAAACGCCCCGAAACATGCAACTTTTTAAACCCCCCCAATGGGGGCTAAAGACCCGGGGGGTAAAAAGATGTTACTGTAGGAATAACAGAAAGTTTTATTTCCCCAAACCCTTATGCTGTTTCTTATTACATTTTCCTTGCGTGCGTTTTCACCACAGGAACTGCTTTCTTTCTTATGAAAAAACTTCAGAGCTCTGTGTTTTTTCCCTTACTTTTTAGAACCCCTCCATCACCAAAATTTTTAGGCTAGGCTCCACGGTTTAAAATGGCGTTTTTGGGGTCCGAAATTTCGCGCCGAAAGGGGCCCCAATTAACGGCCAAAAACGGCCCAAAATCTTTACGGAAATTTCCCCAGTTCTCAGAAAACTATGGATTCCCTTTCCTCCCCCACCCGGCGGGGAGATTTTGGACATGTCACTTTCTAGCGGGGTATACGTGCCGTAGCAGTGGGTTATGGTCCGGCAAAGTGCCCGGCCTCCCGCCCCTCCCCCGTTCCCCCCGCAGTTAAGCCGTGTGAACTGCTAACCTTTTAACAGGGAATAGCAAGTGAAATGTCAATCACGCTGAGAAAACCCCCTAGCCCGAACAAGAAGTAGGAACCAAAACCCGGTGTAAAGCGGCACCGGGGAAAAGCTTTAGAGAAAACTTCTTAAATCGATTTTAAAAGGGGGTTTTCCGGGGAGAAGATTAATCTGAAATGGGATGTGGGTTTAAAAAAAAAAACAAAAAACCCCTAAAAATTATATTATCCGTCTGCCGTTTATGCCAATTGGGGATCACTGATCTGCCCTCTTTATTTCTGGGTTTGGGCCCCCCCCACAAGTAGGTCACGAAAACTGTAAGTAACTAGAGAGCAAACTTCTCCTGTGTGATGGGATGAGGACCCCCAATGAAGGGGGGGGTGGTAGGGAGCACCAAAAGGCAGTGGGGGGGGCTGGGAGCAAATCTAATTTTTTTGTTTTTTACCTGTCCCATTTTTGATTCTTTTTACTGGACAAACCCCCTTTAAGATCTATCTTGTATTTTATTTTTTAAACTTTTGAACTTGCTATGAAAGGGCTGTGTGTTACCATGTTCCACTATGTTTTTTTT
>JAODAL010020362.1:0-69623 GCA_025379985.1 Phyllomedusa bahiana | reverse complement strand
CAGCATAGAAATGTATAATAATGCTATAGCTGCTACAGCTGAGCATTAATCATGGACATTATTCAATATCTCATTTGTGAGATTAAGGAGGTGACCGGGGAATCTTATGCCCACACTGAAGCCGTCGGCAGCATGCTATATGCCCTATACCACCCATTGGGAAGTAGGCTGTAATGAAACAATCTTGTTCCACTGATGGCCTCAGAGTAAGGAAACAGTAAGGTACGGTACTCTTTATCGCTATTGGAAACATGGCTGTTTATCAAGCATTAAGCTATGGCTTTAAAGCTCTTTGCATCACATTTCTTTATCTGTAGGATCCATGTAGTGAGGGACGGATTAGATGGGATATTGAACGGCAGCAGTGCAGAAACTGCAAGGTAATGAACACCATATGGCTGCTGATGGCTTCCTGTGGCAAATGCTGCTGAGTAACCTGGGAGGTGCTCGGCCACCCAGAGCATATAACAAGGCACTGGAAGTTTAGGTCTGTGAAATGCTGAATAATACATGACCGGCTTCCTCGCAGCTGTTTTTTTATGGCCAATTTTTTGCCAGAATATATGATCTGAAGCAAGGACTGAATTATTTTTCCTTCTTGATTCAATGTCATCACTGTTATTGACTATGAAAGATACTACTGGCTATGAAGAGCTATATACATACACAAGGCTTTTTCACTGACAATCTTCTTTGAGGTCATCAAATGGAATTATAGCTAGTGTGTACCATATTCACATTAATAATGCAAACTGAGCCACTCAGTTCATTGATTATGTTATTTTTGTGTGTCTGTGGGAGGAAACCAGTAAGCAGCCTGTATATGCTCCTAGCCTCTGGAGATTTGGCTTTTTCTGCTAATCCACATCCTTCTTATAACCTTGTGACAGAGTAGGAAGCCTTTCAGTTTTGTTTCTAATTGCAAATCTGGGCTAGGTAGCTGAAGGGAGGTGGATCTGTATTACCATCTTTGTTGCAGTAAAACAAATAAATAATGATTAAAGTAACTAAACCTTGAAGAGTCCCTCGACATTCATCAGAGTAGCTCATACACAATTATAGGGGTTGGCCTGTTAGGAAAGCCCCATTGTACCATGTAAATCTAACACAGTCCAGTTCTGTTGCTGTACCATCTGTCACCAAGTTATAACAGACTTAAAAAGGGAGGTCTCAAGTATCAAGTATTCAGTTTCCCTGGTTGGCCCATGCTCTTAGGCTGAGAGCAAGGCTTAAAGGGGTTTTGCCACAATCTCATTTCATACCTCCTGTATCTAAGCTCTTCAGATCTGTGTGCTCAGAAGGGGGCGTGTGTGATTTGTTTAAACTGCATATCATGTGACCCAGCAGGATGGCATCAGTCTGCCTTTCCTCTATGTAGTCGAAGAAAGGTCTATTTATGTAATGAGCTGTGAGTAGTTACAATGTAGCTCAGAGGTAAAACTTTTGCTTTCAGGCACAAAGGTCCTCGGTTCAAATCCCTGCAGGAACAAAACCTGTGGATTTTATTTCTCTTTATCAATGCACATACCTGATTGAGGTTTCTTTTTTTCAATTAATTTGTACTGTTTGACTAATTACTAAGGAGGACAGGAGTAGTGACAGCACTTGGGGTTTGAACACTCAGTAGCTGCCTGAGAGGAAAGGTGATGTCTGAGCATGTGCAACCAGGACTGAGAAGCTCTCAGCCCTGGTCGTATCCCCTGGAGACGAGCTGTAAACAATGGATCATTAAAGGAGCAGCTAAAACAAAAATGGTCCAGAATTTTTAATAATGATGAATGGTGAAAATGTTATATTATTTAATTTACAAACTTCCCATGTCAATTTTACTTCGTGGCAAAACCCCTTTAATTAAATTTCTTAAAGGGCTTCTCCACTTTAGAAACTCCCTTGACAATAAGCAGATTACAAAGTCTCCCCTGTTGAGAACTCTCAGCTGTTATCAATTGAGAAACCTGTCAATAAGTGTTTCGTTTTCCTGCAACCTCATTGCAGGGGAAATGGAGTATTGCATAGTGCCAATTCACAGAAATGGATTGTCTGTGTAATACAGGACAGGTGCTCCAGAGCTAGAGATACTCTTTGTAACTGTTCTTCATTTTGGCCAATAGGAGAGGATCCTAAGGGCATGTCCCCACGGCAAGGGTTTTCGGCTGGTTTTTCAGCCGTTTTGCGGTTTTTCAGACCGCCTGAAAAACCGGGCCAAAAATGAGCACAATAGTGCTCTATGGAAAACCCGTGCAGCAGTCCCCACTGCACGGGTTTTGCCGTCGACAGTTTTGCCGCCGGCGGTCCGGCGGCAAAACATTGTAGAAGCACAATCTTCCGTCCGAAAACTGGACGGAATGTGTGCTTCTCAATGGGAGGGGGTGGGCTTTTCTCCGCTCATCGCGGAGAAAAGACACCCCCCCCCCCCCCCTCCGCGGCCGGTATTTGTTCACTGCCGTGGGGATGCGCCCTAAAGTAAAGAACTCCACTCTACTTACTCAGAATTGTGTGGTAAGGTTCTACCTTGAAAAACCCATTTAATGTTTTTAACGGGTTTTTCTACATTGAAACATTAATGAATCATCTTTAGAATAGATGATTAGATTAACTTTTCTTCATCGATAATCTTGTAAGACCTGTCCTAGTATTTATGTAAAGTTTGTTCTATCGGGAATAATGGAAAAAGTAGTTCAGAATGAACTATACAGTAAAAGGGATGTAGTACCTTTATTCTGCTGATCTCCAGAGGTCCTAGAGGTCGGACGCCCATCAATTGAATACTAATGACCTTTTCCAATGGTAGACTGTCAATATTTTATTTTATTAATATAAGCTAACCAAAGGTATCTGCACTTGTGTATCTGACATAACACAAAGCTAGGTTTATCTGAAATATATAGCATTTATATATGAAAAATTCTTCAGCTCAGCAGGTGTCTTAGAGCTCCTTTTTAACTTACTTTTTTGGCTGCAGAAAGCTTTGCATTTATTTGAATGAATTGGCCATGGCCTGTGCAAATCACAAGCCCAGTTTTTATTGTCATTGAGCCAACACTATAAAACCATAGTAGACTGAACTATATGCCTAGAACTATATGGTAAAGTGGCACTGGCAGATTGGAAAAACTTTCTATTCAGTGTGCGGGACTGATAAAGTCCAAGTGCCTACAAAATTACCTCTAAATAGAACATCTGCTTAATTTAGCAAGAACTGGAGCAATATTCAGCGTTCAGACGGATAGGTGGCTCCTGCAGCCATTCCTTCATCCATTCACTTTTGTGTCTAGCCTTCTAAATCAACAATTTGCTTCCTTTTATTTAGTGCTATCAAAAATGCAATATGTCTATAGGCTTTAGGCTGCAATTGATAGAATGTTTCATATTCTACAGAGTGATTACGTATAAAATTACATCAATAAATGGTAAATATTTTTTGGAGACATTGACTCTTTTTTCAAGGTTGGGTCCTGGAAGTCTGTTTCCTTCATTTATAATGAATGTTTTACCCAAGTAAATTCCAATAACATCTGAATGGCAGAGGATTATGCGATATTTATAGTACATTCCAATAATGGTATTTAATGAGATCAGAGTTTACACAGTGCTCTGCCCTGATGCAATCTTGGTACCCTTAATGGTGGAGCAGATATATATATATTTATGTGCTATCTGGTTGTGGTCTGCTGTGCGTGACCTATACTTACTGAATATTGTCACACGGTAGCAGCCCTGGCAGAGCATACATTTCTTTGCTCTCAGTGTTGATCAGCGCTTTGAAGCATTTAGGCTTGATTCACGTCAGCACAAGCCTGTGTTGCTTTGGGTTTAAGTCGTTTTTTTGATGGCAATAGTGTAGTCTGCAAAGCTAGTCACATGATAAAAAAACAGACGTGCAGATTCTTTTATAAATTAATACCATCTGTCTAGATTTTTGGGATCCTGAGCAGCAGTAGCTTTGGTAATACTGAATGATATGATGTGAACCAAGACTAAAAGGAGTGTCCTAAGATGACTTTTATGGCATAAGGAGCTTTTGTACTGGGCAATTATTCTGTAAAAAATGTTATATTGAGAAAACATTCCTAATCAATATGCAGTACAAACATGAAGCGATTTCACAGTTATTGGGAATATTGTTTGTCATTGACCCTTTGAGTAGGTCAGTGTCACAGAGAGTGGACGGGAAGCTATCTGCTGTGTCGGGAGGAACATGGAAGTGGAAAGGCTGGGGCCTTATACAATGTCTGCGATTAGGACATCACAGCGGTATTGAAAATGAAAGTGCACTTGTAAATTTTTAGGATTGTACATTAGGCAATGCTAAATAACTTTTTATGTCCCAAGCAACCCCTGTAGATTTCTGCTATTTACATGACTTCCCGGTATGTCTCTCTTACTTTTTGAGCTCTGTGAGCTCGGATTACATGGAATCAATGATCACTTGACCTTGTCTTCCAGGTTCACAAAAGGTGCTTTCACACGGTGCATTTTTGGTGCATTTTTTGATACTTTTTTGGTGCGTTTTGTTTTTTGCACAATGCACAGTAATTAATACTGTGCACTCCAGAAAAAATGCACCAAAAATGCACCGTTTGAAAGCACCCTAAGAGTCTGTGAGAGGTATTATCAGCAGCACTTGATAAGTGTGAAGAGAGCTGGAAACCTTCCAGTACAGAAAAAAGTTAACCCATTTTCCTTTCGTGTATTGCTTTTGTCATTGCTCTGTCGGTGTAGTTTGATCTTCATCTTGGCCTGTCTTAGGAGCAATAGAGTGATCATTATGTTATCACAGGAGCATAGCTAAAGACTCATGGGCCTGGGGGCAAAATTTCAGCTTGGGGCCCTCTTCCTCCCAGACACTGTCTGCGGACCAATACTTTTAAACAACAGGTTCCCTTCTTGACGTGACGGGTGTCTGCAGTGTAGAGCACTGCAGAAAATTATTTCTATTAAAAGGAATTGACCAATAGAAGAAAATTAATTTCAAATGGGGTCAAAGAAAAACAAGTAAGTTATATAGCCAAAGTGTCTGTTAACTTTTGCACCCTCTTAAAAAAATAAAAATTAAAATTTTTTGTGAGGTGAACAGGAAGAAAAATGCAATTGTGCCTTTGTTTTATGGGTTTATTTTTTGTTTGAGTTTATGCTGAACAGTTTAGTTGACATGTTATCTGTATACTGTGAGTGTCAATACCAAAGCCACAGTACTATACTATATAGTGACTAATACCATCATGTTACTGACCAAACCAGTATACCAAGATCAATATAACCAATAACAACAATATACAAGGACCAAAGCATACCGCCACATATCACCATATAGTGACTAATACCATCATACTGTGACTGACCAAATCAATATATAAAGACAAAAATACCAAAAACAACAATGTAGGTAGGTAGATAGGGCCCCTTCTGGTAGGTAGGCAGGTAGATAGGGCCTCTTGCGGGAGGTAGATAGGGCCCATTATAGTAGGTAGGCAGGAAGATAGGACCCTTTATGGTAGGTAGATAGGACCCCCTTCTATTTCTAGAAGGTAGGCAGGTAAATAGGGCTAGTTGCGGTAGGTAAGCAGGTAGATAAGGCAAATTGCATTAGGTAGGCAGGTAGATTGGGCCCCTTGCGGTAGGTAGGCAGGTAGATAGCGGCCCTTGTGGTTGGTAGGTAGGTAGCGCCACTTGCGGTAGGTAGGCAGGTAGATAGGGCACCTTGCGGTAGGTAGGCAGGTAGATAGGGCTAGTTATGGTAGGTAGTTCGGGCCACTTAGGATAGATAGTTAGAGCCACTTAGGGTAGGTAGTTAGGCCCACATGGTTGGTAGTTAGGGCCACTTAGTGTAGGTAGTTAGGGCCTTTTAGGGTCAGTAGTTAGGGCCAATTAGCATACTGAGGGATACTTAGGGTAGGTAGTTAGGGCCGCTTAGGGTCGGTAGTTAGGATGACTTACTACACTAAAGTGTAGGTGTAGTTAGGACCACTTAGTGTAGGTAGCTAGGGCATATAGGGTAGGTAATTAGGGCCATTTAGGGTAAGTACTTTGGACTACTTAGGGTAGGTCTTCCACCCCTACTCCCACTTGCTCCGAAACACCGGTTCTGGCATCTACTAAGCTCGAATCCTAGACACAGGCTTTGGGCCTTGTACAGGCAGCAGCGTGATGATATCATTGCATCGCACCAAAGCCTTCAGAGGGCTAAGCAGCTGGTATCAGAGTATAATGGCCGCTTTGCCTCAGCTGCTGTCTGCATCACTTAGGCGGTGGCTGTGAGCGCTATATTGCTGGATCTGTGACTCAGTGATGCAGCCTATGGGCTCCTCTAGCTCAGGAACCCAGTCGCAATTGTGACCGCTGTGACCCCTGTAGCTACGCCACTGTGTTATATCCTACTATCTATAATGAGACTATGCAAATAAGCATATCTTGCAGCAGCTACATCAAACTGAGGTCAAGATTTTATATGTAATTCTTAATTTAAAATTATACAGATTATAATTCTGTTTCCTACAGATCCCTACATTTTCATTAACTGGTTGAGAAAAGTAAGTGCTCCCATAAACAGTACCTGCCATATATGTCTTTTAAATAGTTCCACCAGAATTTCTCTTAAGGCGCCTTCACATTTATACTTTGCATAGCATTTTTCTCAGGGAAAAAAATAATGCATTTTTTAAGGCTTCATTTATTTTTATGAAGTTTTTGTAGCATTTTTTGCAATATAAAAAAAAGTGTATTGGTTCATGAATTTTTTTGATATTTCTTTTTTCCTGGTGTGTTTTTCCCCATCATAAATCATCACATGATTACAATGTGTAAAAACTGCTACTGACCCAAAAACTCACCTAAAGCAGGAAAAAAAATGCTGCAAAGAAAAAAACGCAACCTCTGTAGTACATTTTACACTTTCCTATTGACATACACCCAACATCTGGCTGCTGCCATTTTGCTAAAAAAATTCATTTTTTTTCAAGTAGCATTGTTTGGCAAAACTGTAATGTGTGAAATTGCCCTTATCCAGTGGCATAGTTCCTCTTCAACAGTGTCAGACAGAATTCCGCAAGAAGCAGAGTCCCTCTATAAGCAGTCAGTCACAGTTTTCCCTAAAACAGGGGGTTTTAGACAACAATGATGCCCAATGAGACTCTGCCAACTATGATTTACTGCTGGCACAGTCTTTTCAGTTCTCATGCCCCTGCAAAATGATATTTCAAACATGGTATTGATTCGTATACACATTATAGGACAATTATGTATCTGCTCATTTAAGGACAGTCCATCACCTGGAATGCCATAAAACTACATTCCGTGAGAAAGACGATTTGGCATTGGTCCCAGTGCACTTAAAATCCAGCAAAGGTGATAAAACACTTAGTAAAAGCACTAAGAGAATTAATCTCCTACAAAATTCCCAATCACATCCACTCGTGTTAATAGTTAAATTTACTCTTTACATACTGAGCTGATTTTCACCAGAGGTAAGTGCAGAGTGTTAGATATATCTCTTTACTGAAGATGGTGTTGACATTACCACCTATTCTAGTCTACAAGATCTAAGTGACTTAGGTGGTATTAAGATAACAGGTGCCAAGTTTATGAACTCTCTACAGGAACTCTGTACATAACAAGAACCCTTATATATAAATATAAGTTCCATTTGCTGGAGAACTCAACATATAACTATACCACTTCCACCTTTTATATGTTCATATACACGCACAAACTACAGTGATTTATGTTGCCTTAGAAACATTGCTAAATAAGTGGACAGGGAAATTTTAAAAAATGGCTATAGCATTTTCCCCATTAAATACTCTGAAATATATAGTTTTATGATATCTGCATTATGTAATTAATTTTATTAGCCTTAGGTCTTGATCAATAGATTTGCATGAATAATTTCACAAATTTGCTTAAAACCGTCTCAGACTGTCTGGCTCACAGACATTGTATGAGCTGTAGATTATATATACAGTAAGGATGTATAAAATATACATTAAATATAGATGGATATTGCTCTGTATTACTGTATTTTAATATGATAGCTTAATAGTGTCAGTTCCTTATAATTCTATAGTCAGGAGAATCCTAACTGTTCAAAAACTACAATGCAACCAAGAAGAAATAGATTGGCACTGCCACAGATATCATAGTCTGTCCAGATATTGCCATAGGAATAGAAAGGGTAGGCTTTTATAGACTAGGCATTTGCTCATCAGTCATAAGGTTAGGTCCAGAAATCCAAAAAATGAGAAGAATCAAATTCTCCATGAAGAACAACTAATATTTAAATAAAGCAGCTGGACACATATGAGTGCAGAGAGTGATCCCACTTAGTTACTGATAGCTATGTATGTATGCACATGTAGAAAGGGGAAAGTGACATCCACTGTGTAGGACTACCAATGGGACGCATAGGCTCACATTAAGCAGGAGTGCAAATTAGTAAATTATAAGTTATACTGAATATTTTATTTACAAGTATATCTACAGTGGGGAAAATAAGTATTTGATTCACTGATGATTTTGCAAGTTTTCTCAACTACAAAGAATGGAGAGGTCTGTAATTTTTATCGTAGGTACACTTAACCTGCAAGAGACAGAATCTAAAAAAAAAATCCAGAAAATCATATTGTATGAATTTTAAATAATTTCCATTTTATTGCATGAAATAAGTATTTGATACAATAGAAAAACTTAATACTTGGTACAGAAATCTTTGTTTGCAATTACAGAGTTCAGACATTTCCTGTAGCTCTTGAACAAGTTTCCACATACTGCAGCAGGGATTTTGGCAAACTCTTTCATACAGATCCAGTTCTCTCAGGTTTCGGGGCTGTTGCTGGGTTATATGGCGATTCAGCTCTCTCCAAAGATTTTCGATTTGCTTTAGGTCTGGAAACTGGCCACTCTAGGACCTTGAAAGGCTGTGTGTTTTGGGTCATTGTCCTGCTGGAACACCCAGCCATGACCCAAATTCAGTACTCTTACTGAAGGAAGGAGATTGTTGGCCAAAATCTCGCAGTACATGGCCCCATCCATCCTCCCTTCAATATGGTGCAGTCGTCCTGTCCCCTTTGCAGAAAAGTATGATGTTACTACCTCCATGCTTCATGGTTGGGACGGTGTTCTTGGGGTTGCATTCATCCTTCTTCTGCCTCCAAACATGGCGAGTGGAATTGATACCAAAAAGTTCTATTTTGGTCTTATCTGACCACATGACCTTTTCCCATGCTTCCTCTGGATCATCCAGATGGTCATTGGTGAACTTCAAATGGGCCTGGACATGTGCTGGCGTGAGCAAGAGGACCTTGTGTGCCCTGCAGGATTTTAATCCATGATGACATAGTGTGTTACTAACAGTAATCTTTGAGACTGTGGTCCCAGCTCTGTTGAGGTCATTGATCAGGACCTCCCATGTAGTTCTGGGCTGATTTGTGACCTTTCTCAGAATCATCCCCATCGAGGTGAGATCTTGCACAGAGCCCCAGACCGAGGAAGATTGACAGTCATCTTGTGTTTCTTCCATTCTCTAATAATTGTGCCAACAGTTGTTGACTTCTCACCAAGCTACTTGCCTGTTGTCCTATAGGCCTTCCCAGCCTTGTGCAGGTCTACAATTTTGTCCCTAGTGTCCTTAGACAGCACTTTGGTCTTAGTCGTGTTGGAGTGGTTGTATTGTGATTGATTGAGTGTGTGGACAGGTGTCTTTTTTACAGGTAACGAATTCAAACAGGTGCAATTACTACAAGTAATGAGTGCAGAGTAGGAGGGCTTCTTAAATAAAAACTAACAGGTCTGTAAGATCCAGAATTCTTGCTGGTTGGTAGGTGAACAAATATATTTTTCATGTAATAAAATGCAAATTATTTAAAAATTATTCAATGTCATTTTCTGGATCTTTTTTTCAATTCTTTCTACCACAGTTGAAGTGAACTTATGATAAAAATTAAAGACCTCCCCATTCTTTTTATGTTGTAAAACTCGCAAAATTTACAGGGTATCAAATGCTAATTTTCCCCACTGTATGAATCTAATCATTTTTCTGTCCAGCAGATAAGAAACCGTGTTTAGCATGTCAGATCTAGAATAAAAGAGGATACAAAACAAAGATACAAGTACATCGAGCAATTCCACCCTTAATGTAATGTAAATTAAGCATCAGGATCTCGATAATTAAAAAGAGCCTGTGGATCAAAATAAAGTTGCATCCACCCAGATTAGTGATGAAAACCTGTGGATTCTTGACGATTTTCCAGTTCACCATGTTGAAATTTTAGACCATAAAGAATAGTCAATTGTGATAGCATCCATATGTAAATATAGGATTAATAACAAAAAAACTATTCTTTTTAAATAGTCATAGCCTGAGCTTACCATGTAGCCTGAAACAGGAACCATTTAACAAAATATGCAGGTTATTATATCTTTTATTATCTGCCATCTTAAAAGATAAGGTCCTATCTGAAGTCTAGATTCTTACTGTCATTTTAATGAGAATTATCCAGTTGGGATCCATGTCAGCCCCTGGGAAAAAGTTTTATTGTTAGCAACTGGGTCATTTACCCAATGTCCTAGATCTCTTGACGCCAGTGATCGTCACACTCAATTGTACCTACATACTCCTTCTCTGCCAATGCCCTTTGGTGTTTCAGGTATCATTAGTGTTTGCCAACACCCCTATAAAGGACAAAGACCAGATAAATACCCTTTAGGAGATAAACATGAGAAAACAAATTCCATCAATCCAATTAAGTAGCTCAGACACACTTAGATCAATTGTGTCAATTAAATTAACAACACAATTTCTCATGTAAATTAATAATTGAACAAATGGTTAATTTGAAACAAGTAACGACTTGGACAAATTTGATTACAAAATTGAAAATAACAATTCTGGCTAAGAGACAAAAGAGTGAAAAAGGAAAACCAGCTGAAGACATTTTATTCTCGCATTGCACCAATCTTTAACTTCAGCCTTCCCTTCTGAAAGCACAGAGAGGCGACAGGATGAATCAGCTGTGAGAGAGGACAGTGGTGCATGGATCCTGTCTGGAGACTTCATTCCAGTAATCTGTAAAATAGCTGCCAACCTCAAGAGATTGCACATAGCTCAGCAGCAGTAGTCTGCAAACAAGCCACATGTTCTCATATCCTCATCACTCATGCACTGCTGGAAATGGCATCCAACCTTTAGCTAGATGCGTTTTTCACTGAGAGCTTGTATAGTAGAGTTCATAGATAAGTATGCAGACTCCTATACTGTGGTCTTTGGTATACACCCAAATTACACAGAAACCATTTTATCCTTGACTTCCTCAAGGAGCCTTTATATAAGCTATTATTAAGTATATATTACATTAACCGTGCTCCAATGCTGATTGTAGCAATATAATTACACTTATTAATGCAGTGCTCATGTAAATATGAAAAACAAATGTTCACAGCAGCAGAGATGTTGTAAGGAAGGGTGAAGCCAAGATATTTACCCCAAGCGAAAGCATGGGAATGGCACAAAACTTGGGATCCTGGAAGCTTTGCCTTTTCCTTTAAGGTTATGTTCACACGACTTAAAATGGGACGTATTTCAGTCCGTAATTACGTGCCGGAGTGCGCAAATTACGGCTGGAATACGTCCCAGTCATTATGGTAATCCACAGTTCTCATAGAGAACTATGGATTACGCCTCCTCTCCCTGCTCGGCGAATCCGCCACGGGGGGAGATAAGTGACATGTGAATTACTAGCGGCGTATACGCGCCGCTGGTAATGCAAGTATATGGGCCGGCGAAGTGTCGGCGCCCCGCTCCCGTCCGCGCCCCGCCCCTGGCCACATGGCGTAATTGCGGGGCGTAATTACGCCCTGCAAATAAGCCGTGTGAACCTAGCCTAATTTTCTGCCTCTGCTGCTTTTAGTTACAGAAGATGAAGCATTTGACTGGATAATGTAACTTGATCTGAGCAGCGCTGTTGGTACAGACTGGAGAGGAAGGGGGGAGAAGTGCAAGAAGATGGCACTGCTCTGCTTACCAGGGCTCTTGTTTCAGCATCATGTGTATGTTAGAGTTTATAAAGTGTATGTATGTTGTTCATACATGTGTGTTTACAATGTGTATATGTATGTTTATTAAATATGTGTATATTACGTAATGTGTATGTGTGTAGGCGTAGTATTATATAGCAGTACTATATCCATCTATCTATCCATCCATATATATATATATATATAAATATA
Source organism: Phyllomedusa bahiana (assembly GCA_025379985.1). Classification (NCBI taxonomy): domain Eukaryota; kingdom Metazoa; phylum Chordata; class Amphibia; order Anura; family Hylidae; genus Phyllomedusa; species Phyllomedusa bahiana. Next base: position 57,404 of record JAODAL010020362.1, on the reverse strand, counting down.
TATATGAGGTGTACTTTGATTGGAATTCAACTGTATATATACACGCATGTGATGTATAACTGTATGTGTGTGTATATATATATATATATATGTATGTGTATATGTATATATATTTATATATATATACATATAAATATATACATGCATGGGATGAGATGGGATGAATGACCGCTCATGAACAATCATTGTGGCTCCACCCTTGTCCAATACTTTCTCTACAGACAATTTAGCCATTTACTGACTTGTTGTGTAAGCTCAGGTCGCTATTAACCTGCAATGAATGTGATTTGCCATAGCCCGCATTGAACAAGTTAAATATTCTTCCACAGATCCGAGACTTGCAAAATTTCTAGATAAATTTTTATCAATTTCCATAAAACTTTCATTGTGTATTACTAAAAGCTGCAAGGGCAATTCTAGCCACAGACATTTATGCAGTATACATATGAGAACAAGGTTCCCATGTTCCCCATTCCACAAGCGTATAACTCATATCCACACGAATGTACTCTTTAAATTTTACGGGAAATATACCATAAATGTCTCTGGTTGGGACTTCCATTTAAAGGATGACAAACTAACCCCCCAAAAAACAACCAAACTCCCTATAAAAGGAAAACAAATAATATAAAACACATTATTATAAGTAATTAATAAAAACAACATGAATAAAATGGAAGTCGTACAATATGTAACACCCCAGGTAGGTAACCAAACCATATGTTACCATAGAAGATAAGGCTATGTTCACACGGCTTAAATTGCCACGTACTGCGCTTTATACGCGGCAAAATGCGTGCCACAATTAAGGTAATTCATAGCTCATCGTATTGTACGCGCGGGGGGAGAATTGACATGTCAATTGTTCGCACCGCTTACGCGATGCGAAGAATGCATATTAATGGGGCCAGCGCCCGGCCGCCTCCTCCATCCCCCCATGCTTTGGAATTACACGTTGATCAGCGTGTGGTTCCAAAACACACGGCGTATTGTGGAGCGTACTATACGCGCCGCAATAAGCCGTGTGAATATACCCTAAGAGGTAGGTATATAAGAGTACAAATACCCCTAAAGGAATAACAAAATATACACAAATAACCCCAAGCAAAAATTATTATAACAAAATAGCAAAAATGGAAGAATATAAATCCAGTGAATGCAAAGAAAATATCTCCAATGTATATTTTGCTGCTGGCTTTGTCCTGGATTTGTAAGACATGGCAGAGCAATAGCCCAATGCTAGATCTCAAACAGGGCCTTGTACCTACCTTATGCCAATTATAATCCTGGTGTCTCGTGACCTTTGGGCTCCTTCAGCAAGAAGGGCTAGGCATGACTGATAATGCTGCACCTACTATTGCTTGAGACTGGGCATCAGTGCAAACCATGACATAGTTTTCCTTAGAAATCTTGATAACTGTAGAATAAAGGAGCTATTTGATTTTGGAGAAAATACAGTATTCTCAAAAGTCAAGACCCGTTATTGTGTGCACCCACTGTGTCTCTCCATTGGCAAGTGTTATAATTCAGAGTTATTACCTGCGTAGGTTTTTGATGCTCTAAGTAAGCTTCTCATAAAACAAGCAAGCAGCTGTCAAATAGTACAGTATTTCACTGTCTGCTTATGCTGGAGCCAGACAAATACAGAGGCAGCGTAGTATTTCTGTAGCTTCCTGTGCCCAAACTGTGATTACATTAGCTAAACAGCTCTGGCAAAAGAAGAAAGGCCAGTCGGCATGTTTCCAACATACAACTGCAAACCTTTGTAATAGGAGCAGTGTTTTGGCCCTTATTTTCTAAGCAGTGTTGTTCTACAAGACAGGTTCTGGCGCCAGGAGACAGCTCGTTGTTTACTTACGTGAATAGGATGTAAGGTGTTTGGGGCTTCTTGCAAAATAAAGTTCTTAGGAACAGTTTTCAGTTCTTTAATACGACAATCATTTCATACACACTTGTAGCTTTCCTACTTGTTCAAGAGTTAAAGGTCACCTGTCAGATGCCTGAACCATGGACAGTAGTGTTGCACGTGAGATTCAGGTTAATGTCAAATTTGACCAGAAATAAGTGATTCGATTTTGGTAAACCCAAGAAATTAACCGTAGCACTAAATTGGGATTAGGGGTTTTATAGGTTAATTTATAATTTTACTCCAGAGGCACAGTTACTTTTGGTCCCTAATTATTTCCGTTTACCATAACATGGGGGTAATCCCTGTTATGGTAACTGGAAGTGACACTGGACCAGAAGAGACACTGCTCTAGGAGTGCTGTCAGACTGGGAGTGCCGTGCGGTGGTATATGAACCTGTCATAAACCCTAACTCCAGCTTCAGGTTACAGGTAGAGATAGGGTGAGGGGAAAAAAATTCTGGAATTTTTCACAACTTCATTCTACTCATTGTCAAACAAAGACAGGACTATGTTCTTTTTTACACTTTGCAGCATGAAGACAGGCCCCATACAAATCATGATTTACACTAGAATTTCAGAGAACTCTACTTAAAACATACAGGATGGGAGAATGCTGCCTCGGGGTGTCCATCTCACATATATAATCATACTTGAATCAGATAACTTTAGTATAGCATACCAGGTAGTCCGAACTACTTTCAAGAAGAAACTGATCAGATATTCTGAAGGACGATATATTCATGCTGATTTGCGACAGGTATTTCATTGAGATACTAAGATGAAATCCTCTAGGAAACCTTAATATTTTACCAAAAATAGAAGTTAAAAGTACAGGCCGGGATCATGCTGAAATATGAAAAAGAACGGGAACTCACCTTTTCTGCTGCCACTTTTCGTCACAGATTGTGGTGTCCCGTCCATCCCCGGCACCAAGGTCATCTATATGGCTCTGGTGACCATGAAGCAGTCATGGCTCAGTGGTCTGTCTACATGAAACATGCACATGACAGTGAGGTCAGATTGCTGCAGCTATGTACATGTAATGATTTCGATCCCGGGGAACAGGTGGGGAACAGTGAATTCTATGTTGCACTGAAATGGAAGTTATGGAATACGGGAATACTTCTTTATGTGAACCCAGTCCCATCCTGTACAAGATCTTTGAAAGCCCTTTTAAATATTAGAAACAAGGGTCTGTTGATTACAGTGTTTAATTCCTGCACAACTTGGGGGTGAATGTTATCCAGACCCCTTGATTTGTCAATTTTAAGGTGAAGTTTTTTAAGGTGTTGCACTTTTTTATCAACTGTTCCTAGAATCTTTATTATAGCTATTTTAAAGTTTACTTACTGTCTTAACAAAACCTCCCAAGTCCTGTTGCAATTGGAATAGTGTCATATTCATGTGATGATGACAATATGGACAGTCATCACATGCAGGGATCTTTGCTAAGTAACTCCCTCAATATACATAACAGCAATCACTTTATGTGGGCTGAGTCACTCTACTGAGCTACAGAGGAGCATGCTTAGCAAGCTCAACATAGAAATAATTCAGCAGCGCATGCACCCAAGCTCACACCGCATTGGCTTCAATGCCATTCAGGGTATCATATGATCTAACATTTCAGCACAGTACTGAAACTACTGGTGAAAAGTTAAATTCAGTAATAATAGTATATATTCAGCATCAACTGCTCCATAATGGAGCCTAGAACACCATTTAAAGGAAGAAGAAAAACATATCTGAGGTTTTTTTGCATTTTTTGTTCCTTTCTTTGGCAATGACCTTCTCTGTCTTAAAGGGAATTTATCACCAATATGTATTTTTTTACTAATAAAAAAATGAGATACTTATATATTTTCTTTTCCTCTCAGCCATTTTTATTTAGACTATTTAATTCAGCTGTCTGTATATGATTATGGGGACGGCCATCTTGCATGAGCTGCTTCTAATAGCATTTACAGAGGTCCTTTACAGCAGCTTCATGAACATAGGAGTCTATAAACAGGAGCAGATCCATTGACTTTTATAGGCATGCTCTGTGATGTGTTGGACTGGAGTGCCTAGGAACCACAGGTAGAGTTGATTCTAAGGGCCCCCCAGTTGAGTTTTTTTTGGGCCAACTGATGCAGCTGATTCCAGGGGCCCATCATACAGATACTGTAAATGACCATAGATGCCTCCTATACTCTGCCTCTAGATTTTTGCATCTATTTATCTGTTTTTTGCCTCTCCCATGGCTGTATATGCAGTTAAAAAAACAGACCCAGTTCTGCCATGCTCAGGGGCCCAACAGGGTTTGCCCTGTTTCCATGTGGGCCTGTCTGAGCCTGGCTGTGATTTAGGAAGAAATCATTGTTCAGAGATGGAGGAGACTGGAAGCTGTAACTACACTCACCGGCCACTTTATGAGGTACACCATGCTAGTAACGGGTTGGACCCCCTTTTTGCCTTCAAACTGCCCCCAATTCTTCGTGGCATAGATTCAACAAGGTGTTGCAACGATGCTCAATTGGTACCAAGGGGCCCAAAGAGTGCCAAGAAAATATTCCCCACACCATGACACCACCACCACCAGCCTGAACCGTTGATACAAGGCAGGATGGATCCATACTTTCATGTTGTTGACGCCAAATTCTGACCCTACCATCCGAATGTCGCAGCAGAAATCGAGACTCATCAGACCAGGCAATGTTTTTCCAATCTTCTACTGTCCAATTTCAATGAGCTTGGGCAAATTGGAGCCTCAGTTTCCTGTTCTTAGCTGAAAGAAGTGGCACTCGGTGTGGTCTTCTGCTGCTGTAGCCCATCTGCCTCAAAGTTCGCAGTACTGTGCGTTCAGAGATGCTCTTCTACCTACCTTGGTTGTAACGGGTGGCTATTTGAGTAAACTGTTGCCTTTCTATCAGCTCGAACCAGTCTGCCCATTCTCCTTTGACCTCTGGCATCAACAAGGCATTTCCGCCCACAGGACTGCCGCTCACTGGATGTTTTTTCTTTTTCGGACCATTCTCTGTAAACCCTAGAGATGGTTGTGCGTGAAAATCCCAGGAGATCAGCAGTTTCTGAAATTACTCAGACCAGCCTTCTGGCACCACAACCATGCCACGTTCAAAGGCACTCAAATCACCTTTTTTTCCCCATACTGATGCTCGGTTTGAACTGCAGGAGATTGTCTTGACCATGTCTACATGCCTAAATGCACTGAGTTGTCGCCATGTGATTGGCTGATTAGAAATTAAGTGTTAACGAGCAGTTGGACAGGTGTACCTAATAAAGTGGCCGGTGAGTGTATATCCTATTGTGACTGGTGGATCCTGTGTTATCTTTATACATTGGTGTCACCTTTCAGTGTAACCCTGTGCTGATAATGAGGAGACTGCTAAAAAGTTTTATCTACAGATCAGGAAGTGTCAGGTTATTACTAGGCCTAGTGGCCAAAGTGGAAAGTGCAAGATTTCAGGATGTAAAAAAAAATATTGATAATGATGTGGAAAATTAAAAAAAAAAAACATAATACAAAATTCTTTAAAAATATGTTAAACATAAAATCTGAGTTAAGCCATAGGTATTTTCGGGTGCCCATTTCCTTTCATCTTTACTGCCTTTATTTGTCTTTTACAAAACGTCTTGTCATTACCTCCCTGCTTTAGTAGTTCAAAAGCTTTTTTATCATTATTTACTGTATCCCTCCCCTTTCTATTTTATCACATTTTCTTCTGTTACTAAAGTATGCTAACTGTATTTATTGCTACTGTCAGTGCCATTCCTGTGCTGCCAATGTCTCTTGCTGGCCCTCCACCAAGTACCATGTACATAAGCCAATCACTGGCCTTAGCAGTCAAGTGCTGTACATACAGTTATGTGGCCATTGAGGCCTATGATTGGCTCGCAGTCATGTAAGCTATGAATGGGAGGACATTAGTGAGTTGCCAGCGGAGAACAACACATCTATGACAAGCCTACTGGAACACTAGTGATGGGAGAGGGAAATACCAGTTCACTGGGGACTGATAGGCAACTATTAAGATGTAGTGGAAATGCCCTTTAGAAAAGAAAATCATGAATCCCTATGAAACTTTGCGTAAAATGTTAGACATTGATGATACTACAGCAGCATTTGAGGACATTGAATCTTCTAATTCATGATGCCGCTATCATCCGTAACACATAACAAGTAGACATGAGAGTAGGCATGTATGCTCCATGCTTGTTACGCTAGGGCTCCATGGAATTGGCTTCGGGCCAAGGCAAAAGTGTAACTATACTGCAGCTTGTTTCTCTAATTTGGAAATGTTGCAAGCCCCATTGTGACCATGGTAAAAGAGATATAACCATGTTGATAATGTCACAACAGGCACATGAGGTTGTGTCTCCTTGGAGCCCTTATAACCATAAGGTAATATGTAACCTAATGACAAGATAATGACACTTATTACTGATATGTCTATATAAGTTACACAGAGTATCTTTATGATGTATATATCAGGATATATAATAGCCCTTTATGATTATACTGAATTCTGTACATTATTTGCTCTGCTGTGCTGCTCTGTAGTCATTGTCACGTATTCACCATGATATTTCAGTTTCTAGTTTCTGTTGTGTCATACATTATTATTACTTTGGGAAATATGATGCTCACTATTTTACTTCACTTGTAAACTACATTTCATCCTGGTGGTTTGTTACGTGTCTGCAATATATCAGCAATATATGCCATTAAGACTTTTATATCTTGCAGTCACTAGAAGTGGGGCATTCTGATCAACTTTGCTACAACTTAATTTGTTAGCTAAAGAGAGACACAGTGTTCACTGCTAATGGAGGTTTTCAAGGACCTGCGTAATAAGGTATTTGTAATAGAACGGACAACCTGACCTTTCCCTATCATTCTGGAAGCTGCTGGTCGTCCTCTCTTATTATCAGGCTATAACATGCTCATATTCTGATCAGAGCTGTGATAAATGGCAGCTGTGAGTGGGAAACGATCATCCCAGCCCTCTTTCCTGTCTCAACACATCAGCTAGTTCTTCACAGGAAAAGTCTGAGGCCAGTAATGGGTACATGCGAGAATGAGAGATCACTCAGCATCATCCCTTTTACAACAAGCTGGTCTCAAGCCCAAGGGCAGCCTGTCAAAACGTTCAGTGCGGATACAGTCAAGGGAAATTAGTGTGCCAAATTAATCTTGCCAGTACACAAAAAAAGATTCTACGAAGCATAACACCATAGCTGTAGGACCTCCTACTGGTTCAATATTTAATGTACGGATTGAGTGTAGGAGTAATACTTTATACTGTGCCATGCAGTGGCCACCTGCAGGCTGAGATGGGCAGTGCCATTTGTCATACATACACACACGCATACATACACATGTGTATATACATACTGTACATGCACACACATACATATGTATATAAATACACCTTCTATGCCTGCTGTAAATAAAATCTGCATTCACTGAGGAATGGTCTTCCAGTAAGGAGTTTTTTTCCTTCTAAAATACTAAAAGGTTGATGAAATACCAAGTCTGAGAATTTTATTCTCTTACCTAATGTTCGGATACTGAGTAACAAACCTTTATTTTTGCAGCAGCTGTAGAGACTTACCACCACTCCTAAAATACATGTAATGTGGGCACATTTTTGTGCCTGTGGCCCATCCATGGGTCTGATCACCTGAACCAACATCATAAGAGCCTATAATTCTTATGTTTGATTATTCATACTGGCTGCTGGGTAAAATTTGTGACTGGAATACAGCTGCACCAACGTGCATATCTGTGTGTAACTGAACAGAAGTTGCTTTTGGACACTCGTAAGATGAATGATTTTTTGCTCCCATATTGCAGGTGCAACACTCTGACCTCCCTTGGCTTATCTGAACCATAGTTAAAGCACTAAAGAGGCCTATGGTTCAGTAGTTCTGGTCTGATTCACGCACATGTAGGAAAAAGGGTGTATTTACATTAGTATGGCGTTCACAGAAGCACATTTACGTTTAGCTTCTTATCGGATCTGTTTTTTATCTCTTCAGATATTCTTAGGCTACGTCTACACGGCGTAGGTTTACCAGCAGATTTACGTCAGATTCAGTATCTAATGGTACACGGTGCTGCATAGACAGCAACGAAAAATCTGTGCTGTAGTCTATACAGCATGGATTTTTTACCATCCAGTTTATAATCCGGTGGAATATGCAACATGTTGTATATTCCGCCAGATTCTACTCGGATTTGCAGTTGGACCCATTACATTGAATGTACAGGGCCGACGGCATATCCGCAAACTGACCGTGGCTTTTGCGCAAATCTGCACCAAAAACCACGGTCCACCAAGTTTTAAAATGCTGTCAGATTTTGGACAGCATTTTGACAATTGCCTTGTAGACTTCGTCTTAGAAATATAACAAAATACACTCCTCTATTGTTCTCATTTATGAATCATGGATGTATTATGGATCTAAAACAAATATTTTTTATTTGCTGGATAACAAATGTGATTTTAATTGTTTATTTTAAGTCTCCTATCACAATTCTCAGCCACAAATTGGCATCTAAATATGCAAACTGCAGTTTTATTTTTATGGAGTTTAGCTTGTGTCCATGCAGGAAATGTTAATGTGAATTGAACCATTTACTATCATAGGATCAGTGGGCAGACAGTATTACACTTATTGTAGACTAGGATACTACACAGATATGAAAAGCACTGAATTCGCGTTTACCCTGTAGTATTACATACTTTCATCCCAAACCATTATGTCCTTTACTATGTCTCTTTCATATCTGTGGTCGTTAAGATGTCTTTGCTTGTCACTTTCCCTTCAGTCATTCCTGATGAGGAAGGGCAGTTTACACAGCAAGTGACAAACACCGGTCGGTTTATGCAACTGGTATTTGCACTGTTTTGCGGCCGTCCCCACGGCTGCGGGGGGGGGGGGACAGCTTTTCTCCGCGATGAGCAGAGAAAAGCCCTTCCCCTTCACATTGACATGCACATATTCCGTCCGGAAACCGGACGGAAGAATGTGCATGCTCAATGGTTTTCGGGTGGCTGCGGACAGAAAAACCTGCCATTTTGTGAATAAAGACAGAAAGTGTTTTCACATCATCAAGGCATGTTGTGATTTTCTTTCTCGTGCACCTTTATTATTTTAAGCTAATTTTAAGACCTCACTAGGATGTAGAGCCCCTTTGAGGTTCCATCTATTTCAAGATCAGTTCAGCTGTGCACCGTCTGCTGAATGCAGCTGTATTGCGCATGTTAGGGCTAGCTTGATATGCGCATGTCCATGAAGTTTCAAAGCAGCGGACAATCCCAGTGCCCTAGATGCATGAAACCAGCAATGGTAAAGCTATTATAGGTAATGAACCTTGTGATTGTTATGTATATAAGCTTGTTATTGAGCTGTATTAACAGAGGAATATGAAAGAATATAAAATAATAGATAAATACTCAATTTGGGGAATAAATTAGACCAATATGAACTCTGGGCATATGGAAATAATATCTTATGAATTGAAGGACAGTATGATAGTGAGTGAAGATTGATTGATTTATTAGATAGATAAACTCAATTGAACGAACATACAGTAAATACATTTTTAGTCTTGTGTGTATTGAAAAAGTGGGTAATTGAATAAATAGATGATTAAGTAAACAGATATATAAACAATCCTTGCCTAATGGTATGGTACTGTCAGGGCTATGCGGCGCTCAGTTTTCAGGGAGCAACACTCTGTAGTAGCTGAATTGCGACCCCACCCTGATAGACAGTCTGCTGGCAGCTGTGTGAGTGACAGTGGCCCAGCCACTCCAGACAGGGGGCGTGTCGCACCAGCCAATAGGAGGACCCAGAAGCCACTCCAATTGGCTGCTGGGGCGGTGTCTGGGAATCCTATTTAAACTCCCTGAAGGCTGAGTGCAGCACCTGTGATATTCTCCTGGCAGCCTTGCTACCTGTACTATTGTTTGTTGTTTGCTTACCTCGGCTTGTTCTCCTGACCCCGGCTTGTCTTCTGATTTTGTACTTCGCTCTCATTTGGCTTTTGACCCTGGCTTGTTTACGTTTACTCTCCAGTTCTGATTTGTGGCTTGGCGTTCATGATTTGGTAATGACCCGGACTGTGACTGTTCCTCCTCCTGACGCCCCCAGCGCTCTAGTAGCGCAGGGACTGTCGCCCAGTTGCCGTCTGTCACCTAGGGCAGCACGTCAAGCAGGCAGGGACAGTGGGCTGGGTTCCAGTCAGAGCTCACTGTACCTCCCTTGACGTGTCAGGTACATTACATTTTTTCAAGTGTTAGGGGAGACAAAAGATATACATCTATCATATATAATATACCCTACATTTATGGACAACTGTTATATTAAATTGACTACATGATTATTTTCTATTTTAGAGTATATATATAAATCAGGCCTCATGCACATTTGAGAACTGTGGTGACCATTCTGGGCTAAAATCAAAGTACATGAAATGGTCCATTGGCAAGGTTCTATAAAAAATGTAACATACTTGGACCAGATATGTGCAGTTGTTAAAAAGTGGTGATAGAGAAATTGTCAGGAACGTTAAAAAAAGTAGATTTATACAGCCGGATGATGCTTGAATGTTACTCCATGAATTTCTGTGCCTCGTTGAGTCCGTATGGAGTCTTTATTCAGAATATTCAATACATGTATCTGTTTTTCAACTTTTGAAACCTATTTGGTTCAGTGTCAAGGATCCCAGCTTTATCATCTGCTTCTTTGATTAGTTTTTTGGGAAACCTTTCTCAATGAAGTTCTCACTTATTCTTTTTGCTTGTATGTGATAATGATGGTTTGTAGCACAGTTCTTTCTTATTCTTCTAAATTGACTGTAGGGGACATTGCGTTTCCATTTTGTATAGTGATCACTATCAAAATGTAGATAATCAATGGTTTTGAAATAGGTAAAGCTTTGGATGATATTGTTGGGATGATGTAAAGTCAAATCTAAGAAGTTGATTTGTTCATTGTAAGTCTCCTTTGCAAATGTTATACCCTTTTTGTTGTTATTGTTGGAATTATCCAACATTTTGTATTTATATGATTCAACTAACTAACATCTATAATATTTCATCGGTTTTAGTCTGTAGGGGGCGTACCCGAGGTTTTTGTCAATAAAAAGGGAATCCTGGGGGTCACACCCTGGGAGACCTCTAGTAAATACCCCTTCATTGGCTATGTCTTCTTTTTCTCCCAATATAAGTGGGGCCACTATAGGTAAAAGTTTCCTCTTCACCAAAGGAAACGTACACTAATCAATTATTTGAATCTCGCAGGGCAACAGGAGATTAGACTCTGAGGTTTAATAACATACTGCAACAATAGAATGATGATTCACTTATCACTCACCACTAAGTTGAGCAAAGTTGAAGTGTATATGCATAGTCTTAAAGGGGTTTTGCTAGGACGTGCTTTATCTGCCAAGAAGCAATTGTAAACAAGCCACGCTGAGCTGAGAGAGCGAGAGACACAGCCAGAGCACAGAACCGTGCATAAAGGGATCATGTGAAATGTTCACTCAAATAATCAAACTACAACTAGTGGATTCTATATACAAAAGACAACACCTTTTCTCCACAGCGCTTGAAACCCTTCTTCATGTTTCTCTGTCATCAGATAAAGCAGGGATCTACTCAGATAATAACACACTACAACTAGGGGATTCTGTATACAAAAGACAACATATTTCTACCCGGTGCCTTGAAAGCTTCTTCAGCTCCCTTTCATCAGATAAGAAGTGTTCTCTGCGCAAGCCCGGCCAGAAGCTCTTGTCAGGTCGTATCTAATAGAAGCTTTGAAGTAACTAAAAGCAGGTAAGGCAGCCTGTAGCTCTCTCAGGCTGAAATTTTTGTAATCACATATATTTAGAAAAGTGATTAAATACCCATTTTGGAGGATCCCACGTCAACATTACATCGTGGCAAAACCCCTTTAAATTTATGAACCTGGTAAGCAATATTGCATCTATAATAAATGCAAGCAGCTTTTTGGAAGATTAAATCACATTACATCATCTATAAGTGTCAACGCTCAGTATAATTTGAGCCATCTAAGTAAATAAACTGACATCTTGTATGTTTAAAATGACACTAAACCTAGGAATGAAGGACACCATTTGAACCACTATTATGGTGCAATATAAGAACTGGTAATAATATCAGGAGACCCAGATGCTTTGGGTCTTGAAATTACTTAAAAACCTACAAAGATAACTTGACACTACATACATATAATGTATGGGAATGTTGGGAAAAAAACAAAACCAAAAGAAAATCAACAGTTTGTAAAAATATATATTTTATTTAATTGTTAAATACAATAAGATGGTTTTCCATTTTGTACTTTTTGACCAATTATATTTATTTTCAGTATTGTGTCCAATTTAATAATTGTTTATTATGTATAACCCAAGATGTATTTATAAACTACATCATTTTATACTATATGGACCAGGAATGGGAGTTTAATCCCACCATTGGTGTTACATGTCTATCATATATACATTTTATGTGTCTTTAGATTGTATTTAACAATTAAATAAAATATATATTTTTATTTTTACAAAGTGTTGGCTTCATCTTGGTTTTGCTTGAAATTACATAGTAACATAGTAGATAAGGTCTAAAAAGACACAGGTCTATCTCAGGGCAGTTCCTAGGCTAAATTTCACTCAGGGCGAGGTGAAGAAATTTCGCCCCCCCCCCCCTCCCGCCCTCCCACATAACATATGGCGCCACAGTGCATCACCATAAACCAAAGCCAAAATATACACAAAGCTTTACCACAATCTGCTACATATAAAACTACAAAAAAAAACCGTACCAAAACATCCCCCAAACAAAAACCCCCCAAAAAATGGGCCAACCCTCCCAATTTCCCCCCCGAAACTAAAAAACCCCAAATGCCCTATCCAACCCCCATGGCCCGTAATAAAAAAAAAATCCCCCAAATTGAAAATAAAAACTGCCCTCTAAATTTTTTAAAACCAATATCCCCCGGACCCAAGGGGGATCCCCGTTACCCCCGGAAAAAATTTTTTTAAAAAATTTTTAAAAAATTTCCAAAAAAAGGGACTCTCTGAAGATTTTTTTCTCTTTCTCTTCTTCTTTTCTTTTCCCCCCTGTCCCCCGACCCATGACGAATACTTCCCCCACTCTTCCTGTAAAATTTACAAAAAAAACATCTTAGACCCTCCCTTTATACACTTCCTTACCAATTCCTACTCTATACAAAAAGCCCCCCTCTATAGCACCTCATATGAGCCAGTAATATCCCGTGTGCACTAGTAGCCCCCTAACCAGGAGTAACCCCCCGTAACAGTAAGCCCCTCCGTACCATAGATGCCCCCCCCCCTGAGCCCGTGATGCCCCGTGGCCAGGTATCCCCTTGTAGCCAGTGATGCCCCTGTAGCCAGTAGATTTCCCCCCTTAAAACCAGGAGATCCCCCCCTTTTACCATGTGCCCCCTGTAGCCAGTGATGCTCCCTGTACCATGTCCCCCCCGTAGCCATTGAGCCCCTGTAGCCATGATGCCCCCCGTCCAGTAGCCCCCCTGTTCCCTTTTGAACCAAACCCCCCTTTGCCAGTGATCCCCCTGTGCATTTTTGCCCCCCGAAAACCATTGATGCCCCCTCAGCCGTACCCGCCCCCCCCGCAGCCATACCTCCCCCCCGAGCCGTACATCCCCCTGTACCATGATACCCCCCGACCCGTACATGCCCCCTTAGCCATGTGCCCCCTGACTATGATGCCCCATTGTAGCCAGGGTGCCCCTGTAGCCAGTGATGCCCCCCCGTAGCCAGTGATGCCCCCTTTTTATTGTTTCCCCCTGAGCCGTGATCCCCCCTTGTAGTCGTGAGCCCCCCCCGTAGTCGGGATCCCCCCGTAGCCGGTGATCCCCCTTTTATCGGGATCCCCGTAGCCGTGATGCCCCCCATTGTAGCCATGATGCCCCCCATTTTTAGCCATGATGCCCCCTGTAGCCAGTGAAAGCCCCCCTTTAGCGGGGTGCCCCCTGAGCCCGGATGCCCCCCTTTTTGTCGGGGGATGCCCCTTTTATCGTGATGCCCCCCTGTACGTGATGCCCCCCTTTTAGCCCGGGGTGCCCCATTTAAATCGTGATGCCCCTAGCCAGTGATGCCCCCTTTATCGGGGAGCCCCCCTTGTAGTTGACCCCCCCTTGTAGCCGTTGCCCCCCTTGTAGCCGGATCCCCCTTAGCCAGTGAAACCCCCCTTTTAGTCTGATGCCCCCTGTAGCCATGATGCCCCCCCTGAAATCGTGATCCCCCTTGTAGTCGTAAAGCCCCCGTAGTCGTGAAGCCCCCCCTTTTTAGCCAGTGTCCCCCCCTGTAGGTGATGCCCCCCATTTAGCCCTTATATCCCCCTTACCAGGGATGCCTCCCTGTAGGCAGTGTGACCCCCTTGTAAATTTTTCCCCTTAGCCATGATGCCCCCCCTTTTGTAGCCAAGATCCCCCTGTACCATGATGCCCCCCTGTAGCGGTTTTCCCCCTGTACATTGCCCCTTACCAGTGAGCCCCCCCATTTTACCGTTTGCCCCTGTAGCCCCTGATGCCCCCCATTTTTAGCCATGGGTGCCCCCCCTGTAGCCCGTGATGCCCCCCTTTTTAGCCATGTGCCCCCCCGTGCCCGTGATGCCCCCCATTGAGCCAGTGATCCCCCCAATTTTAGCCGGAAAGCCCCCATTTTACCAGGATGCTCCTGTACCATTTTATGACCCCCTTTAGCCAGGTGCCCCCCTTGTAGCCGTGATGCCCCCCCTTTTAGAGTGAGCCCCCCATTGTTGCCAGTGGGGTTTCCCCCTTGTAGCCATGACCCCCATTGTAGCCGTGATGCCCCCCGTAGCCGTGATGCCCCCATTGTACCAGTGATGCCCCCCTTGTAGCCGTGATGCCCCCTGTAGCCGTGAGCCCCCCTGTACCATGTTGCCCCCTGACCATGATGCCCCCCTTTTAGTCGGTGATCCCCCTGTACCGTATGCCCCCCCTTGAAACCGTATGCCCCCCTTGTACCGTGATGCCCCCTGTAGCCAGTGAAAGCCCCCCTTTAGCCCGTGTGCCCCTTAAGCCCGTGAGCCCCCTTAAACCAGTTGCCCCCCTTTTGCGGTGATGCCCCCCCTTGTAGCGTGATGCCCCCTGTACGTGATGCCCCCCTTTAAACCATGTGCCCCCTTTTACGGGGATGCCCCCCCGTAGCCCTGATGCCCCCCCTTGTAGCGTGTGCCCCCCCCTTTTACCCGGGTGCCCCCCTGTACCTGTTTTCCCCCCTAGTAGCTATCCCCCCTTGTAGTCGGTGATGTTCCCCCTTTTAGCGTAGCCCCCCCTTTCGGTGAAAAGCCCCCCCTTTTTAGCCAGTGATGCCCCCTTGTAGCAGTGATGCCCCCCTTGTAGCCAGGGTGCCCCCCCCTTAAAATGTGCCCCCCTTTTAGCCATGAACCCCCGTAGCCAGTGTCCCCCCCCTTGGCTGATGCCCCCATTTGTACCCCATATCCCCTGGAGCCGGGGGGCCCCCCTTGTAGCCGTTATGTCCCCCCTTGTAGCCGGGATGCCCCCCTTACCAGTATGCCCCCCTTGAGCCAGTGAAGCCCCCCTGTAGCCAGTGTGCCCCCTGTACCCGTGTGCCCCCCTTTAGCCAGTGAGCCCCTGAACCATGAGCCCCCCCCATTGTACCATGAGCCCCCTGTAGCCAGTGATGCCCCCCTTGGGGAACCAGTGATCCCCCCCCTGTACATTGATGCCCCCCCCCTTTTTTAGCCCGTGATGCCCCCATTGTAACCAGGGGCCCCCTGTAGCCAGTGATGCCCCCCTTTAGCCCGTGATCCCCCCCCTTTTAGCCAGTGGGGGCCCCCCCTTTAGCCAGTGAGGGCCCTTAGCCAGTGATGCCCCCCCTTTAAAACCAGTTATGCCCCCCCATTTTACCAGTGAGCCCCCATTGTACCAGTGTGCTCCCTTACCAGTGATGCCCCCCCTTGTACCATGATGCCCCCCCTTTTTACCATGATGCCCCCATTGTAGCCCGTATCCCCCGTACCGTGATGCCCCCTTGTAGCCAATGATCCCCCATTGTAGCCATATGCCCCCTTGTACCAGTGTGCTTCTGTAGCCCGTGATGCCCCCCCCCTTTTAGCCATGTGCCCCCCATTTAGCCAGTGATCCCCCGTAGCCATTTGCCCCCATTGAGCCAAGGATACCCCCATTTAGCCCCCCCCCCCCCCTATATGCCCCCTTAGCCATGGCCCTGTAGCCAGTGATGCCCCCCCCTTTAGCCAAAAGAACCACCCTTTTTAGCCCTAGAAGCCCCCCCCTTAATAATTAAAAATAACAAAATATTATTACCAACCTCAGGGCCCCCCGGCAGTCCGGGAAACTCTGAGGTTAAGCAGCGTGACCATCACGCTGCTTACCTGCACGCAGCTCCCGGGGATCTCCTCGGGGGCCAGAGCTGCCAGCCGAGGACCCCCGGGGTTAAGGGGGCGGGGGTTTGAAAGCTTTTGGCCCCCCTGGGGCCCTGTGTTGATCGGCGCCCCAATGGAGCCTGATTCAAAAAGGGGGAGGAGGCGGGAAACGGGAACTTTCCTTCCCCCCTCCTCCCTGCAGGAGCGCTGCTGCTTCTGCGGACTGTTTTAAAAAAACGCGCAGAGCCCAGGGGGGACCCTCCGGGGGGCCCGAGGCAGGCGGGCCCCCCTCAGGTGCCCGGGAAAGCCTGGGCCCCCCCGGGCCACCCCCCGGGCCCGCCCCGGGGAAGGGCCCCCTTGGTCTTTCTGGGTAAAACCCTTTTAAACCCCCTACATTTTTTAAAAGGGTTTAAACCCTTATTAAAAAGATCCCAAAATTGTAAGACATTCTGTGGAGACAACAGAACGTTTTGACTATACAAGTCTATGGGACATTTTTTCCATTCATTTTTTCAGCATTTTTTTTAAAAATGAAATACACTGAAAACACAGGCCTTTTTGTGTGCAGTGGAGATATAGCCTAAAGGAGAGATCATCTTGCTTACAGTGTCTGTCAGTCTGCAGGGTTTTCTGCATCCTTCTGCAACAGTCTTAGACTCTGTTCATACCTTAGTATGTGAACATGTTCAGCCAATATGGTGGGAAAGCATTAAAAAGATGCACCAAACATCGCCATAAACACCAATTGACTTGCCAAAAGCCAAAGGTGTTTCTTCACACCTCTGTTGTGTTAGTTTGCATCAGTATACTTATTTTAAATTGTGTAAAAAAAAAAACAACAAAAAAAAAAAAACATCATACAGTGGGATGTCACAAAAAAACATACTGTGTGATTTTTTTTAACATTGTGGCCAATGTATACATCAGGGAATGGTGCTAATAAATGTAACTTTCTCCATATAATATCTGAGACTCTATCACAGTAATTATTCACAAATATATTGGTACAGCACAGATTTCATGCACTTAAGTTTTCGATGGATCAGACATATTAGTTGGGGAGTGACTGGATGCAGTGCCAAATATAGACCACTAATGTGCTGTGTGGGTAAATCTGTCTCCCATAATCAGGTTTATTCAACTATGTTTATGAATATTAGTGCTATATGTAGATAAACTAGTCATTTAGGTTAAGCTACAAACATCATCCTGATTCAGTTCAGTGTTCTTGCATTTTTGGATCCAGAACATCAGAGCTGGTTGACCACAGTATGTATCTGCCAGGACTGAGATGAACTGCATTACAGAACTCGTTTTCTTATTTTACGACAACGTCTGAGGTGATTCTTTTATGTTTTATGGGCCCGGATTTGACTTTTCCCTGCATTGCTGTTGTATAGTTTATGACCCTCCAAGTGCATTAAGGGCTTTGGTATTATAAGCCATGGTAACTAGCATTGGAGAGCTGTCAATATGTCCAGTCTAGTGTCTGCCTCACTATTAACCATGTCTCTCATTAGAAGTGTAAAATGTAGTGTGCAGGAAAAAATATGTCAGTTCTGTATGGATGAAATACAGCAATGACACGTCAGAGAAAATGAGTCATGTACAAAAAGTCGTATTTGTTGAGTTCTGTTTCTAGGCCAAGCATAAAGTAGAAACTTATCAATCACTCGAGTCCATTATATTGAAAATCTATTGCCTAGGGAATAACCCTATTAAACCCTTCAATGAAAGGCTGTGTTCCTATTACCTTATCTTATTGTACTCATGATATTAGATGCAAATATCCACTGAAATCAGATTATCGTTAAAGATGTAATTAAGCTCATTTTGTTTAATGAAGGTTTAATGAAAGCAAAATGAAAGTACCAGCTCTGATTAGCTAAAAATCTGTGCACTGTAACTGCGGAATACTAGACAAGTGACAGGAGAGAGAACTTGCTTCAGGCAAAAACCCATCTGTGTATATTCTTAATAAAGAGATGTATTAACAGTAGTGTGAGTTAATTGTATTGACTCATAAGTAGAGAGGATTGTAGTCAACAGAGCAAACAGGTTGACCCCATGAATTGTCTCTTTTATTGTTGTGAATTTACACAAGTTTCATGCCATCTTTATGAGCACCTTTCCAAAAGTGCTGTGTAGGAGCATAACTAAAATTCATGGGGCCCCACTTCAAAATTGGATGGTCTCTAAACCTAGGGACAGGAAACAATTCTAAGTATGGATAATAACACATATATTGGAGAGCCCACAGCTAGCTAGCAGAAAACCACCAACTTCTTGCAGCTGAGTGGGTCCTCTCAACCTTTCTGCCCCATAGCAGCTTCTATGAATGCTATGGTTATAGCTGTACCCATGTACTGTGATTTTTGTTGTGTGTTTCCTGGATTCCACTGTGATGATGTATGGATAAGGTTGTGTCCTAATAGGGAATCCTTCATGGATATGGACACTTTTTAATATATGCATGCATTAGATACCCAAATAACCCAGTGGGTACAACAGTTGTTGGTCAGAGAAACCACATTACTACATCATAATACCCCTTGGGCAATGCCAGATTGAAGTTCCTTGAGCCTACCAGAGGAAATTATTGTGAGGGCCTAAGCTCTATACAGGACATGTACATGGTCACTTTCAAAAAAAATATTTGCACATGTAGGGTTTAATAGGATATCTGGTGATTGTTTCTAAACTCAGCTCCAAATGAGGATTTCTTCTACTAGACCTTTGGGATTCTGAAATAGTAGGGGTACATTATTGTGACAGAAAAAAGAAAAACACAATTTGAGTTGTGCTTTGGTTACACAATACAACACATCCCATAACAAAATTAAGAATATTATATATAAACACTGGAATCTATTACAGCAGGATGCAGTTTTAAATCTTACACCTTCAGACCGTCCCAGTGTGATATATAGAAGGGCTCCTAATCTACAAGGAATACTAGCACCCAGAAAAGTAAGAACCCCGTCAATGGAAAAAAGGGTAATTACATCTAAACCAGGTAGTATACAATGTAAATCCCCGGGGTGTCTGTGCTGTAAAAGCATTGTCACAACAGATTATATAGAATCACATGTGACCAAAGAGAGATTTAAGATCAAACCTACTTTATCATGCCAGTCAAATTTGTTATTTATGTCATTCAATGCTCTTGCAAATTACAGTATGTAGGACGTACTATATGTCCCTTGAGATTTTAGATTAAGGGGCATAAAACTAGTGTAAAGAAAGGCGACCCAAAACAAAGTGTTGCACTTCACCTCAAAGAAAAACACAAAACAAAATTTTGGGGAACTATCAATTACCCCCATTGATCAGATCCAGGGGGTGTTTCTAATAGATTTCAGCAAAATACAGAGAAGAGAGTTATACTGGATGTATACACTCAGGACTATTCGCCGCAGGGTTGAATGAAATGGTAGAATTGGTGGGGCTGAACGATTACGTGTAATATGAAAATATGTATGTTAGAGGTTATATATTTTAGTTAGACGGTGACCTAAAGATGTTGAAAATAGGTATTTAGTATACATAAGAATTTTATTATAGTTATTAGCATATATAATTTAAACATATTTATTAGCACATAGTGCATATAAAAGGTAATAATATTTGTATATGGAGTGCATAAATATGTGATGTTGGTATATTTGGATAAACATATTATAGTTGTTTCTTGATTGGTTAACATAAAATGAAGTGAAAAAAGGCGTTTTACGGGACTGTTTCAGGAAATGAATAAACAGCCCCCACCACTTTGCGTATCTACATTGAACATTGAATTAATGTTCAATTCATTATGCAAATAAGCCTGTTATAAAAACCAGCCAAAGTGACTTTTCAAACATGCACTTCTGATGAAGCGTGGGTATACCACGAGAAACGCATTAAGTCTGTAGTTTTATTGCTTTTATAGTGGGAGAAATCCCTTTATTTTTAACAATAAAACACTTTTTAAAATAGTGTTTTTATATCGCATTCCTCGGGACCGCTGAAGTCTCTATTTTTATTTTTAAGCCATTTTTTGTGACAGAACATAGACCCACCAGAGGACTCTTTAGTACTCTAGCAGGTAACTCCAACCTTGCAAGTAGATCCTCTCAGCTATAACGGAATTTTCATGTAGATCACTATCCATTGCATTACCCCCAAATTGCACTATAGGTAATTCAATGAGATTGTACACAAGAAGCAAAAGGGTGATTGTGCAGATCACCTTTCTTTCATGTTTAAATACAGAAATATTGCATCTTAACAGGCTATAATGAGATGCCATTACAGAGAGCTTCCTATTTCTTAGTGAGTTCAATGTGCATTGACCTGAAGTTGAGAACATCTTTTCACACACTGTGCCCAGCACATCAAATGATGTACTTCCATGTACATACTGAAAAAATGAGGAAAAAGATCATAGGAACAGTTTACAGTTTTTGGTCCCGAGTGCAAAATTTATAACACAGCCTCCGCTATAATGCTTCACTTACATATTTGGTCTCCGCATATGGGACCAGGGCCTAGATCAAGGGTGAAGTCAGAACCTCTGCACCCCCAATAGTTGCACCATTAGGTAAGATCTCAGTTCAGTCCTAGGTCATCAACTATTTTCTATATACACTCTTAGCATGGTTCAACTCATGGCATCACATGGCTTTCAGTACCACTTGTATGCTGACAACACCCAAATCTACAGCTTTGGCCCAGTTATTAACTCTCTTCTCTCTAGGATCCCAGGATGTCTATCATCCATATCCTTCTTCTCCTCCCATCTCCTAAAAGTAAACATAAAGAAAATGGAGTTCATCATCTTCCCACGGTTCCACTCCCTCCCACTTGATCTGCAGTATCTATTACAGTCAATGGCACTGCACTTTCACTGTTCTCACAAGTCCGCTACCTACCTGGGATAACTCTTGGGATAACTCCCTGTCTTTCAAGGCACACATCCAAGCCCCTACCTCTGCCTGGGCCTCCACCTGAAAAATATTTCTCGAATTCACTCATTCCTTTACTTTGTTTCCTCAAAAATGCTAGTCCATGTCCTCGTGCTCTCCTTCCTAGACTACTGCAACATCCTGCACAAACACAGCATGGAACCAGCTGTATATTACAGCTGGCCCCAAGCTTTGTCATCCGTGGCTGGAGTGAGCTCTGACTATGGGTGATTAACACGATCGCAACAGCTAAGGGAAAGACAGAAGGAGGTAGCTCCCTCCTTCTCCATCGGCACTGCTGCGATATCATCACGCCTGCTGATTTCCTGTACCCAGAAGCCTAAAAAAGGCTATATAAACGCCAAAGTGGTACCAATAAAAATGTCAGTTCATCCTGCAAAAAAAAAAAACTAATACAGCTCTCTATATGGAAATATAAAACAGTTATGGCTATCAGAAGATAGTGATGTATAAATATTGTTTTACACAATAAAAAAAAACTCAAAAATGATACCAATAGAAACGTTAACTCATCCTGCAAAAATCGAGGCCATATAAAGCTTCGGACACATAAAAATAAAAAAGTTATGGCACTCGACTATGACGATGCAAGAACTTTTTTTTATTTTTGAATAAAATTGTTTTTATTGTGTAAAAGCAGTAAAACATAAAAAAAAATATACAAATTGGGTATCATTGTAATCATATCAACCTGCTGAGTAAAGCTAGCTGTCACTTATACTGCATGGTGGAACGCTGTAAAAAAATAAAAAAAACACTACCAGGTTCGCTGAATCTTGTTCCAAAGACCTCACAAAAACCTTGTTAAAAATTATCAAAGAATCATATGAACCAATTAATGGTAAAACTAAAAGCATAAACTGATCCCGCAAAAAACAAGCCCTTAATCAGCTCCATATACAGAAAAATAAAAAAGTTATGGCTAGCAGACTATGATGACAAAACACAATTTTTTTGTCTAAAAGTAAGAAAATATAAAAAATCTATATAAAATTTATATCATTGTAATTCTACTGACCAACATAGTACAGTTATCCTGTCATTTAGACCACAAAGCGAATGCTTTAAAAATGAAGCCCAAAATACAATGGTGGAACTGCGTTTTTCCCATTTTCATGGCCCAATGGTAAATAAACTGTGGAACATCTGTGCAGTCAAATTGCACAGTACACCCCTAGATGAGACCCAAAAAGACAAATAACACTCCCTCCCTTGTACACCCTGCCATTTCCCCAAACAACAGTTTACACAAACATATAGGGTATTGCCGAACTTGGAATAAATTGCGTAACAAATTTTGCGGTGCTTTTTTTCTAGGATTCCTTGTAAAAAATGTAACATTTCTCAGGAAAAAATTAATTTATCATCTTCACAGCTTACTGTTAAAAAATGTTGTGAAACACCTGTGGGGTCAATATACTCCCTACACCCCTGGATATATTCCTAAAGAGGTGTAGTTTCCAATATGGGGTCTTTTTAGGAGTGTCTATTAAGTTTTAGCACTTTAGGGTGTCTGCAAACATGGAATGGCACCTAAAGAAAATTGAAATCAAAATGAGACCCCAAAGTCCAGTAGGTGCATCTCCTATTCTGAGGCTTGTGCACTAGGGCCGCATATGGAATATCTCTAAAAATGTCAGAATTGGGGGAATCGATATTGAATTACATTTCCCTGTTATCATTTACTGTGTGAATAATGGATAAAAATTGAAAATCTGCAAAAAAAAGTGACTTTTAAATTTCACCTCCACTTTCCTTAATTTCTGTAAAACTCGTAATGGGTTCATGAACTTCCTAAATGCTGTTTTGAATAGTTTAATGGGTGCAGTTTCTTGGTGGGGTCATTTATGGAGGTATCTAATTTAGAGGTCTCTTAAAGCCATGTCAGAACTGGACTGGTCCTGAAAATAATCTATGATGCAAATTTTCTTGAAAATGTGAAAAATTACTATGAACTTTCTAAACCCCCTAATGTTGTGAAAAAATAAAAAGACATTTAAAAATTGCAGCCTACCAACAGTAGACATATGGTAGCTACTAGTTATAAACTATTTTGTGTGGAATAACTATCTGTCTTAAATTCAGAAATTTTTTTTAACTTTGAAAATGAAAATGTTTCAAAATTTTCACAATATTTTATATTTTTCACAAATAAACAAGGATTGTACGGACCAAATTTTTTTTACGAACTTAAAGCACAATGTGTCACAAGAAAACAATCTCTGAATCACATGGATAGGTAAAAGTATCAAAAAGTTATTCCTACTTAAAGTGACATATGTCAGTGTGAAACATCTCCACAGAAAATGACCTTTAAGAGAAAATAAAAATTAGTTTGTTAAAACAAGGTTCTTTGATGTGAATCATATACATTTCGAATGAAAAAGCATGCCATATTTTTCTTTTTACTTGTAGGACTCACATCTCAAACATTTCTAATACTAGATTATAGAAGAGGTGAATACATCATAAATTCTTACAAGATTTTCTGGCGCATTAGCATAGGCTTAATGCCCAAATCTGTATGTTATAGAGTGTAATGCGCCAAACTTTGGCGCACTAAGCTCTATGTAATGCGCCAAAAAATCTTTTCGTATTCTACACTCATAATCCGAGAAATTGAAACATTAAGAGGGCGAATGTATGAATTCGAATGCGTACTTTTTTTTACTTGGTTGCCAACACCACGTTCTAAATAGATAAAGAAAGAGTGTAGAATACGGCAGATTTTTGGCGCATTACATAGAGCTTAGTGCCCCAAGTTTGGCGCATTACACTCTATGCCCATACAAAGTTGTCGCCAAAAAATCTTCATACTGTCGTATTCTACACTATTCTATATCTATTTAGAACTGGAGTGTCGGCGCAAAGTCAAAAAAAAATTACGCATTCGAATTCATACATGTCGCCCAAGGTTCTTTGATGTGAATCATATACATTTCATTGTTATTGATGAAAAAAGCACTGCACGAAATGTTTACAATTTTCTGTAGGACTCAATTCAAACATTTCAGAAATACTGTAAATTAATAATTAGTATGCAGGTGAATGCCATCATACAATTCTTATCCACCTGCAGATTTTCTGTTGCAGATACGCAGTAGTGAAATCACCAAAATCTGTATGTAATATGTGTATTATGCTGTGGATTCATCTCATTTTGCTGTGGAAATGTTTCACTGTATGTGGACATCCACTGTCAGCGTTAATTACAACATATTATATGTGAAAGCTTTTGCAGCTTGAGTCTAGCAATACTTTACAATTATTATACAATATTAAATGTATGACAGAACCAAGTACACACAAGAAAAATACATGTAGCCTACAGTGGCCTCCAATTAGCCGAGAAATAAGACTCCTTAGTTTAAGATGAATGATTTTTTTTAACACAGTTCTGTAAACTGGACTCCATTGAGACAAGGTATCAGTACAATAAAATCCATTACACTTACTCAATATAACATTACAAATATCCTTGTAGATGCAATAAGATTCAGAACCTTTTAGAGTATGGGTTGTGTTGATGATCAATTAGATGTGTGTGGAGTGTAGAAAATTCAAAGCTAGAAGCATCAGGTCCATTGTGTGGTTAATGTGCTTTTTAAACGCTTCGTTCACATTTTCATCTATTTCTATAGAAAAAAGAACAGAATGGAATGCAAGCAGTCTTGATAAAAAAAAAGCCATACAATTTTGTTTACAGCTCCCATGCAAGCCTATCTGTAGCTATGATAAAACTGAAAACAATCCCTGATCCTGCCTTCTAACTTCCTTATATCCTCCCCTTACCTCTTTATGATATATATTCGGTAAATTAGCAAGAAGTAGGTCAATGGTGGAATGTAGTATAAAGGCAGGATCAGACTGCAGAGAATTATGGTTTCACATAGGCCTGCATGAGAGCTGAAAAACCCAAGAAGTAGGTCATTTTTTCCTAAAAACAATATGTTCCAAGCTTTTTATTTTATTTTTATTTTAAAAGCATCAGAGCAATAAACAGTATAAATGAAGTGTTTTAACAGTTCAAGTAGTTTAGCAGTCTATCACCAAATACATTAGAGGGGTGTTTCGACGGTTCAAAATGCTCATAAGTCCACAATGGCTTGATGAAAAATACAAGAAAAGAAGCATATTTACCTCACAAACGTTGTTGTTCCATTGACGCAGCCATGCACTTTACCATTGCGCCCTGTGAATGGTTGCACCTGTCATGTGAACAATGAATGGGCAAGTCTACTGCCGGGATCACCGGGATAGCTGTGGCGATGAAACGACAAGGGACTTGCCCGTTCATTGTTTACATGAGAGCTGTAACCAATCACAGGCCACAACGGTCACATGCACGGCCGCACCGATTAAATGGAGGGGAGGTAGGTATGTTTCTTTTTTTCTATTTTCCATCACATCCCAATGGACTTATGAGCATTTTGAACCGTTTGAAAACCCCTTTCACCATTTCTTGGTTTTATATAGAGTACATAGGGCCACGTGTATGAATCTGTTTAGGTCTAAAACTCACTTTTTTGCCCATAGGTTACTATGGGTAAAAGAGTGAGTTTTAGACCTAAACAGTTTTATACATGTGGCCCATAGTGTACTGCTGGTTCGAAGATGATAAAGAAAAAGGTAATATATATAAACCTATAAAAGATATCCTTATGAAGACCTCACTAAATGCATCCGAGATGGATATTTTATATATAGATATCCAGAGCCATGTTTATTGAGGTCTTCAAAAGGATGTAGTTTTTAGGTTTACATTGGGGGAAGGTAACAACCACATTGGTCAGCAACATTCCAGTATATAATGCAGCAGCACATAAATAGTGGCATTGTCTACTCACTTTGTGTTGTTTTCACAAAACTTTCTTTTATGACCTTTGTGCTGTAGTGGTAAATCTAATTCACTTGTGCGTTACTGTCACTTTAAAACCGTGCTTGGTGAATAGCATCTCTTGTTTGCAGAGCTGGCTTTATGGCAGTTTTTTGATAGGACTGTAAATAACTCTTTTGGCCAAAGAGAGGTCATGCTCTGTAAATGATTTGCTGAAACGTTTCTCTGAAAGATACAGAGGGGACTTACAACCACATAGCTGGTGAGACAAAAAGGTCTGCAATGAATTTAGAAAAATATAATATGCAGGCTTATACACAACAACCACAATTTTAAATAAGCATTTTACCCTTTTTTTTTTTCTTTATGTTCGTGTTTTATTTTTTCAAAAAACTATGCAGCTACATGTTAGCTGAAAATAGAAAAATAAAAAAGTTATGGCTAGCAGACTATGATGACAAAAACACAATTTTTTTGTATAAAAGTAAGAAAACATAAAAAACTATATAAAATTTATATCATTGTAATTCTACTGACCCACATAGTAAAGTTATCCTGTCATTTATACCACAAAGCGAATGAAATAATACTCACCTCTGATCTCACGTTTGTTCCAGTGGTGCAGCTCCTGATCTTCCCTGCTAGCCTGAAGGGAATGTCACCATTGCAGTCTCTGATTGGCTACAAAAGTCATATGACACTGCCCAAGATCACCATTCAAAAATCAAGGTGGATGGCCCATCGCAGTGAAACTGAACTAAACATGCAGATGTTAACTTAGCCTACGACCATAAACTATTACATCAGTTTCTCACAAAAATGGAAACATTTCATGGTTGTGAAGTTTGTATAATGTCTGCACATAAACCATTAAGGGTATGCAAGGGAGAACCCAAAAGAAAACCACAGGTTAAATGCAAAGGGCGACATGTATGATTTTTGGCACCCAGGCACCATTGTTTTTGTGCGCATTAGTAGCATAGAATGTGCCTGACTCTATGAACGGGTCATAGATTTAGCGCTTTCTAGCTACAAAGCGACACTTTAGGCTCAAGTAAGCCACTTTAAGGCCCCGTTCACACGGCTTATTCACGCCGGATTTGCGAGCCGGATTGCGCTCGCAATTCCAGCGTGAATAAGGGGCGGGAGCGCGGCGGGGGAGCAGCCCGCCGGCCCCATAGATAATGCATTATCTACGGCGCGTTCACGCCGTAAATAATGTGCATGTCACTTTCTCCCCGCCCGGCGGATTCGCCGAGCAGGGAGGAGCGACGGAATCCATTGTTCTCTATGAGAGCAGTGGATTACCGTAATTACTCCGACAGATTGGCGCGGTACTGCAGCGCAAATCCAGCGCGGAGTACGGCGCCAATCCGCGGACAAATAAGCCGTGTGAACACGGCCTTAAAGTGGTTTGCTTGTTCCAGCAGTAATGCGCCTGGATTTGCTGTACTGAAGCTATAAATGTGTAGCTTCCTACGGTTGTAGTGTGACACGCCTCCAGCACGCCCCCGATCTCATGCACATTACAAAGTGCCAGGGGCGCTCTCTAATGCGCCTGATATTGAAGTGTGCCTGATTAAAAATATAGCGAACCGGGCTGCACCAGTTTTCAGGCTGAAAAGACGCCAGAACAGACCTGTTCATACATGTCGCCCTAAGCCCCGGTTCACACGGCTTATTCAAGCCGGAATTGCGAGCCGGATTGCGCTCGCAATTCCAGCTTGAATATGGGGTGGGTGCGGGGGCGCGGCCCGCCGGCCCCATAGACTTACATTATCCACGGCGCGTATTGCGCCTGGATGATGTGCATGTCAGTTTCTCCCCGCCCGGCGGATTCGCCGAGCGGGGGGGAGCGACGGAATCCACTATTCTCTATGAGAACTGTGGATTACCGTAATAGCTGCGACAGATTGGCGCTGTACTGCAGCGCAAATCCGGCGCACAGTACGGCGCCAATCCGCACCGAAATAAGCCGTATGAACGGCCCCTAAGAGTTGCTTCTTGGTTTTCCCACCCTTTTTTTCTTAAAAAATAATTTTTGAGATATATTCCCAGAACATATGGAAATTTGATTGCAACATGTTTTACTAATACACCTTTTAAATATATTTTTTATTGCAGTACATACTTACTTTCTGCAAAAGGAAAAAAAAAAAAACTACATGCCCCAAAGACCATCATTGCTTGTACCAGATTTTATGTTAAAGATCAGAAGCTGAATATAGACTGTTGTAACACACTGCAAGTTATCTTCAAAATAAAAACTGTTTAAAAATTATTTTAGACGTTATTACAGTGCTGCTTAAAGTTTGTGATTCCTTCAGAGTCCATATTTCTGCATATTTCAGCGTACCAATCTAAACAAATAAGTCAAACATATTAGACTAGCTCATTTATTTCTTAAGGAAATTGGTCCAATATCGCACATTCATAGGTGTCAAAAGTATGTGAACATTTAGGGGGACATGTATAAAGATCGGCGTGTCGAAGCGCCTGTTTTCACGTTTTTTTTCCGTGAAAACTGCGCCTGATGTATGTCGGCGCAAAGTGCACTCATACCTGCGGGGCAAACCTTGACGCCTCTGATAGACAGACCACATTGAAATTGGTCTGCCTGTCGGAGCTTTAATGCGCCTCACTTTGCCGACCCGCATTCATACATGCGTCGGTGTTTTCAAATGTGGTGCGTCCCGCCCCAGAACGCCCACAGCACGCCCCTTCATGTTAGGCGCATTAGAAATTGGCAAAGCTTTCGCCTTATGCGCCTATCACATAGGGGAGGTGCGTCCGACAGCAGAGCTGGCACAGAGAGGCGCACAATACGCCAGAAAACCGGCGAAAACGCCGATCATACATGTTCTCCTTAGAGTATGTTCACATGGCATGTTTGTAATGATGCTTTTGACTATATCATAGAATGTACTGTAAAACTGACAAAATAGGTACAATTCTGGTAATACCAACCATGTAGGGATTTCTATATGTTTTAGTAAAAAAAAAGTAAAAACATTCTCTACTTCTGCGACTATGAAAACATTTTTTCCATCTATGGATCTGAATGAGGGGTCATTTTTTTTGCGGACTGAAGTGTAGTTTTGATTGGTATCATTTTGGAATACACAAAACATTTTGATCCCTTTTTTATTGCAATTCTTAGGGAATGTGAAATTACCAAAAAGTAACAATTATGCCATTTGGAATTTTTTTCATTCTACGATGTTCAGCGTATGGGATAAATGATGTTATATAGATTGGGCTTTTGTAGAAGCGGCGATCCCAATTATGTGTAACTTTTTTTTTTCTATTTGTAAAATGACAAAAGGGGGGTGATTTGATCTTTTAATATTTTTTATTCCATTTTATACTTTTAAAACTTTTCTTTTTACTTGACCACTAAGGGACGTGATCACTTGTACACCCTTGTGCACATAATAATGTAAAAGGCCAGGCAAAGATGGCAGTTCTGTTACTTTCTGCCTGAGTTAAGAGGTAGTAGAAACGTTGATTGGCTTGATTAGGTTTTCAGCTGCCATGGTAACTGACCAGCAATCCGCGATCTCATTCCAGGGGGGCTAAATACATATGTACAGCATACTTTTCTAATTTGCAAAAATTTAGAAAAGCACGTATCATTTCCTTTACACTTCACAAATACTTGTTACTTTCTGTTGCTCCATCAGATAAAATATCAATAAAATACATTTAAGTTTGTGGCTGTAATGTTTAAAAATGAGGAATACTTCAAGGGGTATGAATACTTCTGCAACCTACTTTATTCTACCTGATGGTCTTCAAGTTGTTCATGCACAAGCTATCCACCCAGGAACTGATATGTAATTGAAGTACAAATATGGGACAATTTGTATTTTTTTATTCTTTTTTATTTTATCAGTTCACACGTGGTATACGTAACTGTAAGGGTATACTCACATGCAGCATATTTGTAGCAGACATTTGTGCGAGTGTCCCAGTCATTTGAATGCAAATATTATCTGAAAATGGGTGTTTTGTGGGCATTTCCATCTTCCAGACTGGGACTTTCAAATGTTGTCAGGTCTCAAATATACCTTTACACCAGACTTGCATCAATTGTTAAGAGGTGGGGGCCAAAACTGCCTAGGAACACCCCACAGGCCAACGACTACAGACCACCCAGGAACATTCAAGGACTTCCCAGGAATGCCCCCAGACCACATAGGAATGCCCCCAAACCATCTAGGAATACACCCCAGACCACCTGGGAGCTACAATTTTGGTTTAAACAAACACCACTCCCTTACAGTCTGGTGTATGAGCCATATGTTTTGAAGGCCTGCCTTAGACTCTTGATACACAATGATTTGCTGTTAGTTAGCATTGCATGGAAACCCACCTATTGATTCAGGTTGTACTATCAGAGCTCTCACTAGAAAGTTGTAACATGCCTACAGTCTCTATGTATGTGCTACGTATTGTAAGCACCATCATGATGTGACATCAGTGTGGGCTTGAGTCTACAGGTGGGGCAGCCTTAAAAAGAATTACTCTCTAGAGCAATATATTATCAGTGGAATATTTAAGGTCAAATAGATTGCTGCCATTTTAAAAAAAACTAGTCCCACTTCAGGCAAAAATAATTTTTCACCTAAATTAGATTGATTCATTTCTAGACATTTTAATCAGTCATGCTTCTTTAATGAAGTAGATTTGGAGAACGAATGCAAACAGGGGCATAATTGCTCTTCTTTCAAATAACTCAAAGGGAACAGTTAATAATATATGTCTTTCCTTTGGCGTGTAGAAAAACTACTGACCTTTCTGTAGCCGTTGAGGTTGCCGTGGGTACATCTCATGAATAATTTACCATTCCAGACTTCTGAATTGAGAGGCCTGTTATTTCAGAAATCTAATCCTAAATCCATACCGGCATCAGAAACCTGTGAACCAGCAGCAGTAGAACTGTCAAGACACATTGATCTCACTCTTCCAAGTTCATGTTGAAGTTGGAATGAAGACAGTAATACAGGCTGGCCAATAATGCAGTAGAAAACCATCTTATAGAAGATATTCATTTACTCAGAAGTAAAGCAGAGCAAATGCATTCATCATGGTATCTATGCAAGCCTGTGGAAAAGCAATGCTTAGAACATTTTCTAGCATTTTCCAGTGTAATGTGTTTGGTTAATAAATGGAAGCTACAAGGTAGTGTGGTAAATAAAGCAATGAAATAGATATACAAGGCGGCTAGAGGAAGTTATTAATATCCTAAACTATAAGCTGCTGTATAAGTACCTACCAGTAGAAGGACACATGGCAGAAGTACTGTGATCACCAACAATTTGGGTTCTCGGACTAAAGTCTCCTTTAAACAAACTTTTTTTTTCTGCATTTTCATTTTTTTATTTTGAAAAGAAGCCACAAGGTTTAAGTGTTCCTCATTGTGTCTTTGCAATTACAAGCAGTCTGTGTTGTTTTTTGGTTTTTTATTACGTTTGTAACGTGGTTTAGAATACATATTTTTTCCAAAGTCTTCTATATAAGACTCAAAATACACCAAAAACAATAACATACTTCTCCTCTATAAGACTCAAAATACACCAAAAACAATAACATACCTAAAAGCATAATGCAGGTTAACCAAAAAATGCTTTTGGTGTAAGAAAATTCACCAACACACCAGAAAAACGTTACAAAGAAAAGGGCATTGTTTTTAGTGCATTAAGCATTCACTATAAATTTTTATATAACAACTGGCGGCATCTTTTCTAGGTAAAAAAAAAAAAACAGTGTCGGAATGAAATTCTATGGGCCCACCAGAGGGTGTTATTATGAGGGACTACCCTCTCTCTCTACAAGACATGTGCACTGTAAAGTAATGATTGCACATGTAAGATTTAATATAGGATATCCAGTGAGTGGTTCTAAAATCTGCACCAAAAGGAAGGTGTCTTCTGCAAGACCTTTGGGGCCCTGATAGTTTAGGGGCACATTATTGTATCAGAACTTGGGCCCACTGGAGTTTTCTAGTAGGCCAGTCCAACTCTGTAGGATACCATCTTTAAGCCTCTAGTACAATATATAATCCCTGGCAATGCTAAGGCAGTATGGAGTGGCCTCACTCGCTAAGCCCGCTCCATACGAAGCAGGTGACAACTATTAGATAACTCCAATCCTGGCCTTTTACCCATATAGACACTACAGTAAATGCAACCACAGGGTCTAAATGATTGCACAATAAGGTCATAGTGAGTTGAGGACCCCAATCCACACGCCCCCCACACACACACACAATACATCACGCAGTTTTGTTTAGTTGCCATGGCAGCCAGGAGCCTAATAAAGGTCACAATGGCTACCATCTTTGAACTTTTATTACAACCTGCCAGATCAATCACTATATATTGCAGTACTTCACCATAGACCTGTATGTTTTGCTTGGCCAAGCATGCGTTATTATGTCAATGAGGAGTGGGGAAGAAGCTGCTTCCAGACCCTTGTGGCAACAGTCTATGTCCCGCAGGAGCAAAGTATGAGGCATGTTGAAATCTAACATTTATGTGTTTTCAGCAACTTTCATCCAATGTATGTGACTAGCTTAAGATATTGCGCTGACTGCTTATTAGAATATAAACAGCACTAGCGTATGACGTTGATCCATACTATATTGTGTTAATATATTAATCAGTAAAAGTTTTTATTTTCATTATTTCATAGAAGATATATAAAAAGCATCTTTCACTGGACAGCTACTCTTCATGTTCCTAAACAGTAGCCTTTATCTCAGATTCCATCATATTGGACTGAAATAGTGGTGAAGCTCGATGGATCCCGTTATAATTCAGTAAGGCCTGTTGGGTGATACTGGTTTCCATCATGCAACCGATCCATCACGCAACTGATCCATCACAGCGTTGTAAACTGAAGCCTCAAAACAAATGTCAATAGAGCCTAATGGTGCCCACCAAATATTGTCCATACAGCCGATTGCTGAACAGTACTGAAACTAGATCTGACCTTCACCAGTTTCAACCCTTTCAGCTTTGCAGGCTGTCTAAGGTTATGTCTACACAGCACAGAAATACTGTTGAATTTTCAGCGGGTTCAGTATTTTGAAACCACCGAGAATCCGACGGTACACTGTGCAGCATAGACAGAGATGAAAAACCTGTGCTGTAGTCTATACAGCATGGCTTTTTTACCGTTGCATTAAAAATCAGACGGAATATGCAATAATCAGTTGTATGGGTCAACAGCAAAAAAAACTAAAACTGACCGCGATTTTTGCGCAAAACAGTGACAAAAACCGCGGTCCTGCATAGGACAAAAAGAGAGTTTTTGTACTATGCTGTGTGACCCTAGCCTAAGAGGAAATAAATCTATTAATATTTAGGTCTCATTGTGTTTCATACACCTATAACAGAGGTATACGGATCACATATGAAATAATAACCAATCAGTTTTGATATATGAGCCATATACCTCTGTTGTAGGTGTGTAATCTACTGTGGTGTGGGTAGGAGAGTACTTGCTATTATAGCCCAATTACTATAAGTTTACTCATTATGTTATTACAGGTATTTTTCAGGATGCCTTTTAAATGTATACCAGGGCAGAGCCATTAGAGTTTAAATAGCAAGTATAGTCTCTTTGGGACCTTGTTTTCGCTTTTTCCCATTAGTATGGATTTTATGCATCAGACACAAAAGCACGGTCTACTACACATTTGGTTTTGGCACATAAAGCATTTAATGACATGAAATAGAGCAAATGTAATTCAAGAGACTACTTTTGCACTATGCACTCCTGTGCATCTGCTGTGTAATGTGGCATGGTTTTTCACAGTGTCCCAGTGGATATGTGACGTGAATAAGTATACGTTATATGAATGGGGCCTAACCAGAGTGCCAAGTGGAAATTGGAAGAACTAGCTTAATGATAATGCTTCCATGTCCAAGACCGTGGCATATAGAAACCGTATGACTCCATTAGTCAGGCACCTGCCAAGATGCCACCTAGAAAACTTTATCTAAGGGATTTCCTCTAATGAATAGTTACTTTTACTAAAATAACAAAAGTTGCTTGCATATTGTTCCATTATAAGTTTGATCTTCTTTTGACGGGCCACGGTTCAGTCATTGTTTCCTTGTTATCTTACATTATTCAATCTAAATGATATCTCGTAACTTCGACCACAGAAAAATGTGCACAGAAGACCAATAACCTTCTCACAGCAAAGGTTGTTTAAAAATAGATGATTTCAAGAACTTGTACAAATCAATAAGCAATTACATCTTCATTTCCTTTTTATGTGTGCACATAAACTGTAAACACCAGGAGATCATACACGCTTTGAAGTTACAGTAGCTAAAAAGTCTGTGTTCAGCTTCCAAATACCATCAAATTTTCATATAGTTTTCTTTTAATGGGTTTTTTAAAAATGGCGCTCGATCAAATTTTACAAGTGCAAGCTTTGCAGAAAGAATCAGACTGTCCTGTGGTGTCCCACCGGTGTATTATTTTGAATCCTGCTGCCCCCACCATGTTGAGAACCATCATGAATTTGCTGATTTGGCTCCCCAGTTTGTTTCATCTAGTATAATTAAATCATTGTATTATGTATTAGTCATGCAGTGTCAGGTTATTATTTCTTGGGCCCATTACCGTAAACACTTATGAGCACCTCTTTTTGCTCTATAGGGAATGTGGTGAATATCTACTTTTATTAACATTCTAGATTATACTGTAATTATTGGGCACAGAGGGAGGAATAACTCCTACATTTGATTTTCTCTTGCTGGACTATTATTTTGTCAGATGGTTTTCTGATGGACCAGTCTATCCCTGTTATGGACTGGATTTTATAATAAAGGAAATTCCATCTACTTGCAGATATTATCTTATACAGGCAGCCCCCAGGTTTCAAACATCTACCTTACACGTGACTGTTTTTTGAGAATGGAGGCTATGGTTGAGTGTGACTCAGAGAGCAGCATCACAGCATAAGCCATGCCCTATTTACTGTAGCCACAGGTGCCTTTGCTCTCCCTTGCTCTTTTAGCAGTGTTGCATGCTCTACGCTGCAGCTGCCTGCACAGGAGCCACCAGACTCTTCCTCCAGATGTGACCCAAAAAAGGCCAATCCAAGCCAAAACATCACATGTATATCTGAATTTACAACATTGCCATTGCAGTCTCTCACCTGATTGTGCCCATGTATTTTACTTTAAAACCTTTAACTACGGGTTTTTTTAAATAAATTAATAAACGGGGGGGGCCCGGGTGGTTTACAAACCAATTTATTTTTTAAAGGGACTAATAATACGAAACCGGGGACCTAAGACACACCATTTTAAGAGAAAAAAAATAGGAAAAAAAAAATAAGCAAAAAGTCTGGGTATGTGACTTTTTTGTACCATTTTGGGAAACTGCGCTTTTTGATCACTTTTTATTCCCAAATTTTATGGGGTATAAAGACCAAAAAAAACAATTTTGGATTGGGAAATTTTTTCTACCTTACAGTGACGGGATAAATTATCTTTAGTTTAATAGATCGAACTTTTAATTTTGGCATAAATTATTTTTAATTTTTTATTTGTAAAATGACAAAAGTGTATGATTAAACTTTAAAATTTTTTTTTTTTACTTTAAAACTTGGTCCCCCCGGGTACTTGACCACTTTGGGGGAAAAATGGCTTGCCAAAATTTCAGCAGTAATTATCTTATATAGGATTTTTATTTTAAATTTATTACATTTACACCAACCTAAGCAGGGGGTAACAGGGGACATATTGGCAGCTGCGGGAAACCTAAAAAGGCTTCCTGCTGCCAAAGGACCCATCCCCCCCTCCGGGGGGGAGATCGGAGGAGCAAAAGGCTGTACTCAGCAGCCCATGCCGCTGAAAACAGGCCTCCGGCCCCGGGGGGGCCGGAGAGGGGCGTTGCTGCGGGGGAACGGGTGGGGGCAGCCCCTCAAATACTCTGGCGGCTTCCCGCGTACGCTCCTCCCCACCCTCCCGCCGGCCCGAGAGAGTACATTCGGACTATAAGACGCATCTGCATTTTCCCCCCCCAATTTGGGGAAAAAAAGGGCATCTTTTAGCCGGGAAAAAAAAAGGGAAGTGGTTTCAATCTTTTTAACAGGGGGCACAGATGGGAATCAAAAGTTTTCAGGGGGGTAACCTGCCCTATATTCCCCCAAAAATAAGAAAAAAAAAATTTGTGGTGTTAAACTTAAAAAATCTACCACATATAAATTCAACTTAAAAAGAAATCTACAGAATCTATATTGTTCTTAACCTGGGGACTGCCTGTACTAGGAATTTGATTTAATGTGGTCCAGCTCAAAGCTGTAACAAGCAAAAATTTTATTATGGCATTTTTGATTAAATCCTTAGATGGTACTAATGAAAACTACCTAGAACACGAGCTAAAAATAATTACAATAAATAACCATAATATAGCTAGAGAAAGTGGAAAGTGTCCATAAGCAGGAGGAAAATGAATAATTAATAAGATCAGGCTTCTGGATGAACTTTCTTTGTAGACCACAACTGCTTTGCGCAGTTTGGTGACCTGCAGATGGCAACATTTCCTTAGGGTCATCTGCAGGAAAAGAAGGTCAAACAGTGCTGTATTTATAAAAGAAAATGTCATTCTTTTATATACAATTTCCCCTT
This sequence comes from Phyllomedusa bahiana, assembly GCA_025379985.1. NCBI lineage: Eukaryota > Metazoa > Chordata > Amphibia > Anura > Hylidae > Phyllomedusa > Phyllomedusa bahiana. Next base: position 20,583 of record JAODAL010020362.1, on the reverse strand, counting down.
GTGTTCAGCGACCCATAAATTGTTTAGTCTGTTAGATAGTTGAAGCATGTTAAAGTCAACCTTTCACTATTGAAATTGATGAACACCACCACAAACTAGTAAGCAAAGAGCTGCCTTAATGCAAAACTAAAATAATAAGAGCTGTGCCATGAATTAATGGGTCTTTGTCAGAGATTGAACCATTTCCTGTCAACAAATCCTTGCCGAGAGTGTCATGAAGAGGAAATAGATGATTTTTCTGAGGACTGACATGCTATTACAATTCAGGCAAAAAAAATCCTTGCCGATATTCAAAAGGTGAAATCTAAAGGTCAGTTAAAACTTGTGCGCATTTATCAAAAGCCTGAAATACTGATATTCTATTTATTTGTGACAAGTAAAGCAGTTTAATCTACCAGTAGTGGGCAGGTTTACTGATTGCGCCGAATGTCCACATCTTACACATGCTGTCCTATAAATGATGGCTTTACTAAGTTTAAGCAGGTTTACACTAGTCCAGCATAGATGCTCCTTGGCCCATGCAAGATGATGAATTCTGTGCCTGGTGGTGTGGTCATGTACCTTTGATGGTTGTCTAGCACGCAGACTGTGCTGATGTAAATGGTTACGAGTGGTCTGACGTGACACTTGGGTGCCTCTCAATAAACTTGCTTGGAGTTGTGTGGCATTCATCATTCGGTTCTGCAGGGCATTGTTTACAATGAAGCAGTCATCAGTGTGTGATGGAGCCAAAGGACGTCCACTTCTTTGCCTTTCTGTGACTCTTCCAGTCTCTCTTTATCTCTGATACAACCTGCTGATCACACTCTGTGACACTCTGAGCTCAGTGGCCATTTCCTTTTGAGCACATCCTGCTTGAAGTCTCGTAATAGCGAGGTACTGTTGATCAATTGTAATTGTAAATTCATCTCCTAAATTTAATGGGCAATTCAGGGATCAAACACCTGTTGAGAATTTTGCCATTAAGCTCTTTGTTAGAGATCAGCAAGTTATGCTAAAAGTACAGAGACATTGAACAGTTGGACATGTGCATTCTAAGTTAAGAGATTGTCTCATTTAGTTAATTTAAAAAAAAATTCAGGAAATTTTCTGTTCATCCTGAAATTTCAACCAAATGCCAAATATCCCTAACTTTTTGTGAGTAGTGTATAATAGGATTCAATACAAGTTGTAAAGACCACACTCATAGAGGTCTATGAGGCCCTACTATACCTCTCTTTTGTGGAGGCATACAGAGGTATTTTCTTTCGAATCCTGTATAAATTGACAAAAAGAGAAAAATTGTGCCATGGTAAGTTGCATATTATGTTGGTATTTTATTCTATTAGCTCTGATTCTGGGGCAAAGTAGATATGGTGCCATAGTGTTATGGTTATGTGCTAATATACCATACAGCAGTACTGATTCAACACAGGCTCCATATACATAAGTCTGACCTTTGCATAAGGTCTTGATTGACACATAATCTTTTACCCAGAATGGGTCTTTGTCCCTACTCTCACACTCTAACTTCCTTATTCCTTATTTCATGTTAAACATCTCACATGCAAGCATGGGCCAATTTTATATAAGCCAATAACTTGTTTTTGGAGTATAAGAGTAAATTCTTACTAATATGGAGGGACCATACAAACCCAAAGCAAATATTGGATTGGTGAAAAACAGAGCTTCTTATTAAATATAACAATATTATAATATTACACTTCCTATATAAGTACAGGTTCACATATGGCTACCAGTCTAGAGCCACCTCCCTTGGGAAAACCCCCAAAAATTGCACTAATGAGCTAGATGTGTTGCACTTAGCGATCCATTCAGTACTCCTTGGTCTATAATGAGGCATGGTGGCAGACCTATGGATGATCTAACATAGTTTCCCTCTGGCATGCTTGTATAAACACTGCATATAATTATTTTTAATTGCCAAAACTATGATGGAGGACAACTATGCTGGAAACCAGACACATGTAAACTTGACTTAAATGAGAGTATCTGAATCTGTCCAAGGTTATACCACTTAGCCTAGGTTTCTTCCATCTCCAGCTGACTACAGAAGTCTGCAAAATTCTTTTAAGATGGTATTGTATTGCCGCCAGATTACATGCCTTGATGCCCACCATCCTTTTACAGTGCTTGTGTTGCTACCGCCGTGTTGAGACTTTAGTAGCTCATAGAGACCCCCTTTTGGGCTGTCTTATCCACTTCAGGGTGGCATCAAGGGGTTCCTTTTCCCATCTCACTCCCATCCTTTTCCTCTACCCCCCTCCTTTCTTTCCATCTTCCACCCCCACCCCCTCCTTTTCATTGGTGTTTTCTTTACTCTGTATATAGTTTTATTACCAAGTTGGTTATTTAATACTGATGAAGTCTATGGGCCACATGTATGAAAACTGTCTAGGTCTAAAACTCACTTTGTTGCCCATAGCAACCAATGCGAGCCAATCAATTTTTTCCAGAGCACTATATAAAATGAAAGGGGCGCTCTGATTGGTTGCTGTGGGCAACAAAGTTAGTTTTAGACCTAGACAGTTTTCATACATGTGGCCCTATGTGTTCTTTCTCTAAATGTCCTGTTTTATTTCTATTTTACAAACCCTAATGTCTGCGCATACGTGGCTTCTCTTTTTGACATTATTCCTTTATCTGTTTGAAAATTTTTGTTAAATTACACAATTTATAATAAAAATGAATATATTTTCTAGTACTTCAAGATATCAAATTTCCATGAGCACATATTAACATAAAATGAACAATTCTAATTAATATTAGTCACAAACATGCACATAAAGGCATACATTAAGTTCTCAGAGGAGACTCATGAATATTTAAGCTTCTATGGCTGGAGGAAACACCGTGAAATTTAAATTTACTGTTAATTTATTTTAGGCCATTGGCAAAGAGCAGAGTAGTAGTAAGAGCCCATATATTTTACAAGGTTAAATCATATGGTACAGACGATTTAAGGGCCAGTTCTGTAGGGCTAAAGGACTAAAATGAGAAGACACAACCTTTCATAAAAAGCCTCATCCAGTAATGTAACATAAGGAATGAAATACATATGGTTTAAAAATCATTTTAAAGGCACTATTTTCTCAGCATTTGACCTCCACATTGGTCAATTTCACATGCTATAATGAATGTAGCCTTTGCCCGGATGAATCCTCCTGTAGCAATTTTGATAAAAGCTTAAAAGCTGCAAGAATAGGATTCTTTGTGATTTATCTTTGATATGAACAGACAACGAGAAGGGTTACAGTTGAAAACTTTATATTAAAGAATGAGACAAAGTGTAAGCCAATACAGTTTATTAAGAAGTATCATACCGTGACAGTAGAGCGCAGAATTATTTGCAGCCTTGCCGCTAACAAGCAAATCCTAAATCAACAGGAGGAGTGTGAGCACACAATGTATTAGATGATGTTCAGATTTAACTGTATAGATAGGGAGATAGATGGATAGACAGCGTTATAGGTAGACATTAAATTGATTACTAGTCAGAATAGATCACTGGTTGAAAATAATAGTGATTGGCCCATTCCAGAGCAAGCTTTTTATAATTAGAGGGAAGTAGAGATAGTGGAATGCTCTTTCTTTGTGGCATGTATACCGAAGGAGATAAATTTAACATTGTCAACTAATTTTTTATTACAGTGGCAGTGATTATAATTAATAATGATTGCTACTTCCTATGCCACCACCATTAATACATGTGACCAGAACTAATCAGAATACACAACAAAAATGTATAGCAAGTATAAACTCACCCATAGACTGCAGCAAAAAAGATCTTTTAAAATGTTGTAATTAAACTTCAAATAAAAGTGTTTTATTCTCATTTTATGAAATTTTAATATAACCAAAACCCACAAACTACCAATTAAACAAAACAGAGCGCACATTCGATTTCTGAAGGTATGAGATAACTTGGCAGAGGTGGGACCTGCACCTATCTCCGGAATGGGCCCCTGAAAGTCACAGAGCAGACTGGAGAGCCGGTTACGCTTGCGCATGGCTCTCTATTTTGTTCTTTGGAGGTTCCAAGCAAAGCCGATCACAACGCTCAGCTGTTCTTGGAGACCCTACAGAGCAGAATGGAGAGTAACTGCCCAAGCGCGGACAGCTCTCCATTCTGCTCTGTAAGTTTTGGTGGCCCGTTCCGGGATAGTTGCAGCTATCTCAAAATGTAGGAAGGTAGGATTTGGACCTGGTCTTTGGTGCCTAAAAGGGGCAAGAGGGCTACTTCCTGATAAGAAGATACCAGCATTAACAGTCCCACATAAAAGGTGGGAATAGGTGACACCCTAATTTCAAGCATCTTCGAATAATCGAAAATTAGTTTGTCATCTCCTCTGTAAAAGTGATGGCTGTTGCTGCTCCTGTTGTCTGACTAAGCATCTCTCACCTTATATTGTGGATAATAAGACTATAAAAAAAACACTATGACACAATCCAGCTCAATCCACCTGTCGTGAAATTAGAGGGAGGCATGTATATGCTGAGGGCTTTCTTGGCTAATTCAATAGCTACAAGCAAACTTGGAAACAGCGTCCCATTGATAATTGTAAGGCCTATATATAGGATGGCAAGCCAGTATAGGATAAAAAAAGTATACCTTTTATTGTAGTCCACATTAAAAGCAGTAGAAAAACATGTTGCAGCAGTGTAAATCACTAACCGTACTCGACAGTGTGCAGTCGGGTGCTCTCTCAGCAAGGACCGACGCGTTTCGGTGACGTACACCTTATTCCTGGTCTGACTTGGAATGTCCGGTCAGAGTTTAAATAGAGACCGGGCGTTGCCCTAAGTAGTAGCGAAATGAACTCTTAAAATTCCTATAAAGAATGGCAACATAATACAGACAAAATAAAAACATATATCAAGAGAGTACCCAACTTAACTCACAAAAAAGTATGTAGATGAAAAATAATCAGATCGTCGTATTACAAAATCTTGTTGAATGAAGGAAAATTTTAGTAATGGTAAAGGATTTCATACTTCACATTCAGGCCCTGCGGTTGCCGGGTTCTGAGTGTGAATATCCACTTAGCCTCACAATTAAGTAACTTAGTAACTCTATTCATACATGATTGTAAAAAATTCTGTGCAGATTTTCGTCCATGCTTCTGTCTAAAAGAATGATGAGGATGTTCATCATCCTTTCAGATTCTGCACAGAAAAGTCAAGTTATTTTTCAATGGGATAAATTCTTTTACAGATCCACCGCACATCCAATTATCAGGCTTGGAATTCTGCTGCAGATCCTCTATTAAAAATGCTTACTGTGGGATTTAGGAAATCCACATGAAAATCTGGAATGGAAAATTGGCACCACATTAGTCCATTACAGCATGAATTTGTTTTGTGGATTGTGGACAATTTTCGCAGCATAGCCAACGTATGTGGGCTAATCCTGACTGTGAAGGTTTTAGCAAGTTTTTACTGTTCTATACCAGGACTGGATTTGCAGCCACACTGCTGCTTTTAACATGTTTATTAATGAAGAGGACATGATACACATAAGCAACAATTCTATGATCAGTTTGTAGAAAACAGACTTATGGCAAAGACACAAAAGGAGCATAGCATAGCACAAATATAACATTCTGTATAAACATGGAGTAAATGAGTACAACACAAGTACTTTTTCCTTAAAAAAAAGAAACAGGAACACCAATGAGGGACAATAGGGACGAGGAGAATAAGGAGACTCAGCAATAGAGAAGCATTCCTTATAAGGGCATGTCCCCACGGCAAGGGTTTTCGGCCGTTTTTTCAGGCGGTTTGCGGTTTTGCAGAAAGCCTGAAAAACCAGCCGAAAATGAGCACAATGGTGCTCTATGGAAAACCCATGCAGCAGTCCCCACTGCACGGGTTTTCCGCCCGACGGCTTTGCCGCCCGCGGGCCGCTCAATAAGCATTGAGCATGTTCATTCTTCCGTCCGGTTTCCGGACGGAATATGAACACCTCAATGGGATGGGGGAGGGCTGCTCATGGCGGAGAAAAGCCCCCCCCCCCTCCTGCCCGGGCGCAAAACAGGACAAATACCGGTCGGACAAATCCCCTGCGGGCGCAAAACAGGACAAATACCAGTCGGACAAACCCCCCGCGGGCGCAAAACAGGACAAATACCGGTCAGACAAACCAACCGGTATTTGACCCTTGCAGTGTGAATGTACCCTAAAGGTAACAGGTTGTAAATATCCTAGTGTGTATAATATTTAGAGGACATCCATACAGACCAAAGGCTTTGTCTTTTAAGGCAGAGGTAGGCCACACTGCTGCTTACTGCTGTATAATGTCCTCTATGCTACTGCTGTGTATGTGTGAGAAAGACGGGGTACAATACCTCCTGTTCTCTACGTAATGGACATTAGAGCAGTTAGTCTCCTACAGGCAACTGTAACACAGTGTCTCTGATCTGGCCCATATGCCTTAAACAGCTGTTCAGCTATTAATCTCAGTCCTCCCATATACATGCATGCTCAGCTTAGCCAAGTGTTCATGTGTTTCCAGCAGAAATAGAAGAGAAAGCCTCTGCCAGACACCTCTGGTGCTAATTTATCTATATGAAAAGTTCAAGGATTAAGGGCGACATGTATGTACGGGGCTGCACCAGTAATCTGGCATCCTTTCAGCCCAAACACTGGCGCAACCCTGTATGCTCAATGTATGAGTAGATGCACTGCAAAATTAGATGTATTATAAAGTGCCCGCGGCACTCTGTAATGTGCCTGAGATCGGGGGGTGTTCTGAAGGCGTGACGGACTACAACTGTAGTATTCTACACATTTATGACTTTAGTTAGGCAAATACAGGTGCATTTTTGTTGGAACAGCCAGACCAATTTAAAAGTGGTTCACCTGAGACTGAATTGCCGCTTTGTAGCTAGAAAGCGCTAAATTTATGACCCGCAGAAGAACAGGTTCATAGATTCAGGCGCAATCTACACTAGTGATGCATGCAATAAAATTGGCACTTGGGCGCTAAAAATCATACATGTCGCCCTACGTGTTGGAATTCAACGTCATCTGTCAGATGAGAGTCGGGAGGCTAACATAAAATTTAGGCCAGTCCTGCAAAATGTATATGGGGACCTTTAGTAAAGCTAAAAACCTGCTTCCTTTGTGTGTACAGATTTTGTAAGTGAATTCTGAATGAGTGAACAGGTAAGGAGTTCTGAAAAGTGAAGAAAGAAGACATTTTCTGTACTTAAGCTATGTCTGTTTTTTTCTGTAATTAGATGCATTACAGCATTTCTTATGTTTTGCTTGTACTATTGATTTATGGAGATTGTTTATAATTAGAGACATACTTTACAGAGGACCCATAGCTATTCTTAATATGTCTGTTTTAGTAAATGTTCGTAATCCCCATGAAATAATAATTCTGTCTACCATCTTTCCTTAGATCTCTATTGTGTGGTTTCCCTTTCATTCCTCCAAGAAATTCATTACCAACCTAGGTTTTACCAGTTGTGGGTGTATCCCTCGACAATCTGACATTGTTCAATCAGTGGTGACAGGGTCAGTGTATTTATGGACACACCCCTTTGGAAATTAGAATGGTTACACCCATCTGACCAATGTTTAGGACATGTTCACACAACGTATTGTGGTGTATACCTGTGCGTGGTGCATTACGCCTACTATAAATATACCAGCACATACTTTTAACAGCGCTACAGCCAGGCCTCCTATCACTTTTGTTTTCCCCGGCACAGTATGTGCCAGGGAAAACTCTTGGTTATCATAGTACTCTATGATTTTATTGTATTTGTGGGGCATATTTGGGCGCATTGCAGCACAATTACACGCCGAGGTACGCCCCGCAAATATGTCGTGTGAATATACCCTTAAGAGGAACAACACAGGAACAGCACAACACAGAGTTATGAGAGAAGATGGTCCACAATTATCAGGAGTAGCCACAGGTTCTCTTTAAGCAACAACTTAAATTTGGCACTATCTTTTTTAGCATAACAGCGCAGGCGATTTTAAAAAAAGACTTTGTATTATATCTTATTACAGAAAAATGCCTCATTCTCATGGAGTCAGGCTCCTTTCCTGCTTCTCTCCCTTCCAAACTTACCATCCATTTTGAAAAACGTGCTAAACTCTGCCTTGTGTTTATAAGAGGACTTGGCATCAGGTTACCTGTAGCCTCCATAGAAGTCTATGGAGAGGGGAGGAGGAGAGTGGCTGGAGCAAAACAGAGGCATAGAGATACACATATATTTCTAATAAGTGCTATATCTTACTCTGTGTACAGCTTAGGGGCCGTTTACACGGCAAGTGACAAATACTGGTCGGTTTATGCGACCGGTCTTTGCACTGTTTTGCGGCCATCCCTACGGCCGCAGGGGGGATGGCTTTTCTCCGCGATGAGCAGAGAAAAGCCCTCCCCCTTCACATTGAGATGCACATATTCCGTCCGAAAACCGTACGGAAGAATGTGCATGCTCAATGTTTTGTGGGCGGCCCGCGGGCGGAAAAACCACGGGGCAGAAAACCCGTGCTGTGGGGACTGCTGCAGGGGTTTTCCATAGGAGCCCGTTCTGCTCATTTTCGGCCGGTTTTTCAGGCAACCTGCAAAATCGCAAACCACCTGAAAAACCGTCCGAAAATCCGTGTCGTGGGGAAATGCCCTTACACTGCTCAGTACTATTCTTTAGTATCCTTTCCCCTATGGGCCACATGTATGAACCTGTTTAGGTCTAAAACTCACTTTTTTGCCCATAGGTTTCATACATAGGTTTTTAGACCTAAACAGTTTCATACATGTGGTCCTTAGTATAAAAGGATCTCTGCTATCCTCCTTCTGTGTTCTGAGCATTATGACAGCTACACCCACTAACTCGGGGGCATTTGAAAATTAGAGCTGGATTATGTGTAGGGAAAACTGGTGAAAAAAGCCATTTACAAGTTATATAATGGTTAGAAATAGTGCATCTCCCCACTCACACTCACACACAAGACAGCATATCCTGAAAAGTTCCTAAAAGTAGTGGTACACTTTATAAATCCAATATTTCCTGTTTGAGCTTCTTCACGTATTTCCTTTGTGTGCATATTATTTATAGTGAATGCACTAAAAAAAATCAACATTATGTTAGAGTTTCATCGGCTTTCTTTTCCATCTAGGTACGTTGCACATATAAGGGACATTGTTGCGGCTACAGCTGGTAGCATTTACTGAGCTGTGATTCATTTGAATCATGGTTAGCCACACTTCTTGACTCAATTAGTGCACAGATGTTCAGACTGTCCTTGACAAGCTTCTAGGCTGAAAAGTCCTACAAAATATTTCAACATGTTCTGTTTACCATGTCTATCATTTATTTGCATCTCTATTTATTAGACTGTAGCAGTTAAATGAACTGTCATCTTTTCTCTCTAAATCTCATTTATGTTCCATATGTGCTGTCTCATTCACTGGTGCAGTTTTTCCACATTTTAGAGTGTACGGTGTAATATGTATAGTCTTTGATGAAGAACATAAAGCTTCTTACCTTGCACTCAGGGTAACTAGTTTTGTCTTCAGATCTAGTATCATTTTCACATATGTTATGAAGTAAGAAATACCCATAATGCATTAAATATGTGTAGCAGCTGGGAGTGACCTTGCAGTGGTCTTTCTGGCCTACGCTTTGGGCATATAAGGTCCTATGCACGTGGTGAACTTTTTTAGCTTGCATTCTGCACTGAAATCTATATCAAATCCAATGAGATTCTCTATCGTAAACATGTGAAAGGGATTTCTGCAACCCTGTTTATTGCTGCAGAAAAAATCTGCCACAGAAATATTTACTTGCACTCCATACATGATACCAGTGCTGAAGCATCTTTTCTTAGAACCCTGCATTGTGCTGTCCTTCTGATATTCCTCCTGTAAATGTACAAATAAAATGTCAACTGGGTGTTTCCATTTTTCTCTACCAATGAGTTGTCTCTTAGGTTTTGTCCCCATGACAAGGGTTATTGGTCATTTTATCAGATGGTTTGTGGTTTTAGAAACCATCTTAAAACTGGCAAGCAACGCTCCTCCATAGACTTCAACAGAAAATCCGTGCAGCAGTCCCCACTGAACGGATTTTCCGCCAGACTTTTTTTTACACCGCCGGCGTAACGAAAAACTTAGAACATGTTCATTCTTCCACCCGGTTTTCGGGCAGAACATGTGAGTGTGAAGGGGGCAGCTTGAATCCACAAACTGTGAACAAAAGCCGCCCCGCTACGTGCCAAAAAAAGACTAAATACCAGTTGGAAAATCCGAACGGACCCTTATAAGCCTGATAGAGATCAACAAGTGCTGGCAGTGTCAGACTATGTAGAAACACATCCTAATGGCAATTTCCAGTTTTCAATTTATTCATACATTTACTGGAGGAATAACACAGGGTCAGCACAACACGGAGTTCTAGAAGTACTAGAATATTTCCAGAATTGTTATTTCATGGGGAATACATGTATTTATACCCTGAAATCTGATAGATAAATACATGTATATGGATTCTAGAAAGTAATAGGTGAGCAGTTAAGAAAACTTCTAGAACCCAAGTTGTTTAAAGTGGTTTAGCCACCTCATTGCTTGCTATGGGTCAGCCTCAGTGAAAGGAGAAATGGCCAGCTCAGGTAAATTCGGAACTGCCATAGGAAGAAATAAAGAGAACTGCACAAACGCAAATCTCTCCATTCTTTGTGGCCGACTTGCAGCGCACTACAAGCCAGCCTCAGAAAGGGATTTTACTTTATGGCACAACCCCTTTCAGCCATTGTACTTGACCAATTTTTTTAGGTTATTATTATTCAGATTGTGTTCAGATTGTTTGCTACGTGTCATATACAGTAACAAGTAACACTTCACATTATGCACTTATGATTAAGAGAATGAACAGCTTGAATCTAGTAAGCCTTAATGTTCCTTTACATCTACAGCCTTTTAAACAAGGGAAATTACAGGCTCAAGGCAGGAAATGTACCGCACAGAGAAGCCAAACATATGACTTAATACAATAATCTACCTTACACTCCAGCAGCACCTAGAACTGTTTCCCAGACTCCTACCTTTAATCTGCGAGAATGCAAGCTGCCGTCACTGCAGTTTCCACTCCCGTTATGACCCAGAGATTGTTTAGTCTGCTGAGGATCTGAGCCATCCATGGGGAGCACTGAAGATAAATGAACAGTGCGTAGCTTGCTGCAGTGGGGACAAGATGTTATTTTAATTTTCAATGTATAGGCTGCGAATGCAGGCCATGTCATCAGCCCCTACATAAACTGTTAAATTGTGCTCCCTAAATCATGTCTGCCACAGATGATGTAAGTAAAGTTTGCCAGATGGGCATATTAAAATAAAAAGTAAAAAGGGCTGTGAAATTGCAGACATTTATCATGTATTAGCGCAGCAGGAGGCATTACTGGGGCTGTTTGTCATGTTTCACCATTTACCCCAGTGTGAGTGTGACTGCTGTGAGATCTTATATTAATATCTTCTTGGTTTGACACCATTTGTTTTCTCTACATTAATAAACAAAAAGAAAATCATATAAACTAAACAATAAAAATCAGCTTTCACATTCATGTACAGTATCTGTCAAGAGTGAATATATTGCTCACATTTTTGTAAATGTTATATCTTTTCATGGGATGACACTTTGATACAGTGTAAAGTAGTCAGTGTTCAGCTTGTATAACAGTGAAAATTTGGTGTGCCCTCAGAATAACTCAACAACACACAGTCAAAGTCTAAACCGCTGGCAACAAAAGTGAGTACACCCCTAAATGAAAATGGACAAACTGTCTAATTTGGCAGTTCCCTCCATGATGTCATGTGACTTGTTAGTGTTGCAAGGTCTCAGGTGTGAATGGTGTCAGGCGTATGTGGCAGCAACCAGGTGAGGAGTACAAAGATAAATGTTTCTTTCCTACAGTCAAGCATAGTGGCGGGAGTGTCGTGGTTTGGGGCTGCATAATGAGGAGCTACAGCTCTTTGAGGAAACCATGAATGCCAACATGTACTGTGATATACTGAAGCAGAGCATGATTCCCTCCATTCAGGATCACAGGGCAGTATTCCAACATGATAACAACCCCAAACACACCTCCAAGATGACCACTGCCTTGCTAAAGAAAGTAAGGATAAAGGGGCTGGATTAACCAAGCATGTCTCCTGATCTAAACCCTATTGAGCATCTGTGGGGCATCCTCAAATGGAGGGTGGAGGAGCACAAAGTCTCTTACATCCACCAGCTCTGTGATGTCGTCATGGAGGAGTGGAAGAGGATTCCAGTGGCTACCTGTGAAGTTCTAGTGAACTCCATGTCTTAGAGAGTTAAGGTAGTGTTGTAAAATAATGGTGGCCACACAAATTGATGACACTTTGGGCACAATTTGTCCATTTTTACTTAGGGGTGGACTCACTTTTGTTGCCAGCAGTTAAGACGTAGATTGCTGTAAGTTGAGTTATTTTGAGGACACATCAAATTTACACTGTTATACAAGCTGTACACTGACAACTTTACATTGAATCAAAGCATCATATCTTCAGTGCTTTCCCATGAAAAGATATAATACAATATTTACAAAAATGTGAGGGGTGCACTAACTTATGCGAGATCCTGCATGTATTGCATTCACTAATGTTCAAAAATGTGGATTGTAAGTCTTCACATCACAGGCAGGGTTCTCTCTCCCTCTGTACCAGCTGTTAGTTATTTAGTGTTATTATTGTACTTTGTTTGGCTTTATGTTATGTATGTGAAATCTACAGTGCCCTGGAATTAATGGTGATTTAAAATAAACAATAATAATATTAAAAAATGTTATGGCCATCACTTCTAATCAATAAAAACAACTCTTTATTGTCCAATTAAATGTATACCCATAGTCCTTTGTTCTATCATACAGAATTCAGACGTCAAAAATTGACAGATTTCCCCTTAGCTTACGCGTTTCTGAACCTTTTGGGTCCTTCATAACATCTGTTTTGTATTCCGTACTATGTCAATATTTTATTGTTTCTGTTTCAAACTTAACAGTTAGTAATGTAAATTCACTAAGTAATACTGAGCAATATAAAGGTCTTTCATTGTCTACCCACAATGCAAGGAAGCACTCACTGACATTACTGTGTGGGATGGTTATTTGAGGTTATTATAAACTGGTTTATAGCTTCATAGTCTTGACATTCAAAAAGCAAATCCACTAATATTTTTCTCTGCAATACAATGGGCTGAAAAGGGCAAGAGAGGCGGAATTTACCGATGACTGGATTATTTTCTAATAAATCTATGGTTAAGTAGTTTGTTGTCAGCATGTCCTACACAGACAAATGGTGAAGTTCTTTAGGAATGAGTTACAATAGAATGTAGCAAAGATATGTAATATCTTTGTAGGCCACAAATGGCTGCCTCGCCTTAGCTTAATAGTCCTGCATTTAATTGGTATATACTCATTCATTTGTTAGTTGTTAATACACTATATCACCGTACTTATCCAGAATTACAGCCTGTTGTCCATTAATGTTTAAAATTGTGTTAGATGTTATTGGAAACAATCAGAAAGGTGTTATATCTCCCCTCACCCAACAGATTACTTGAGTCCCTATGATATAATGCGTCATATTTGATTAGGGTCCGTCTACACAACAAGGATTCCAGATGGTTTTTAGCATTGATTCAGATTTTCAAAACAGTCAAAAACCGACTGTAAAACCATCCCCACAGACCTAAATAAAATATCTGAGTTTTAGTCCACACAACTCGGATTTTCTGAGGTTGGATTTCAAAACCGCTGTTTTTTCAAAAAACCTGGAACATATTAATTCTTCTGTCGGATTTCACTCAGAAAATTATGTAAAATTTACTATTGAAGTCAATGGGATGGCATGAAAAACAACCTGAAAGATTTTTGCGTGTTTTTTAGATCTTTTTTTGGCGTGAATCTGTGTCCAAAACCCAATAGTGCTGTATAATTGAAAAAAAAGATTGAAAAACTGAATCCAAAAACTGCAGCAAGAAAACAAAAACAGAGTTAAAACTCCTCTGGTTTTTGTGCAAAATACTGTTCAAATACTCGCCGGACAACGAGGTTTTAGGATTCAGAATCCGATGAGTATTTTGTCCTTTGTCATGTGCATGCAGCCTTGCTTCATTAAATACGTCTATCGTATGGTGACTGGTGTGAAGACTGCACTTACAGAATAGATACTGTAACAAGCTTGGCACAGGAGTAGACCTATGAAAGATTGGTTGGAGATTTTAGCTTAAACAAAACTTGCAGCGTTGTGATGCAGCTTAGTGCATGTTAAATGATGCAATGCATTTACCAAGTAACGAAGTGAGTTCAATATGTATAGTTGGGCTGAAAAATAATAGGAAAGTGACAGCATCACTTTATGTGTACAAGCAAAATGGATTTAAAACAGTCATCCATATGTGATCGAAGTGTTCATGTTCAGCATTAAAAGGGTTGTCCATCTTTGTCAGCCCATGGCATAAAATAACCCAAAAAAACCTGTACTCACTGATCCAGTGTAGAAGCTTTGAGGGGTGCTCCATTCTTTGTTCACTAGCAGGCAGCACATGAATGCTGTGATGAGTCAGTTCTTACTGTGCCCCGATATCAGTAGCTTGGCATGAGACTGTGCCACCATCTGGTAGTAAACAAAAAACCAACCTCTCTTCTGGAGCTTCTATACTGGATCACTGGTTGATTAAAGTGGTGAGTAGAGTTTTCTTGGTTTTTTTTGTTACTTAATGTTAATAACCCTATTAATCCAGTTGCTTGCAACTGTTCAGTGAAAGAAGCCTTACAGGCATGTATGGATACTAAATATGTTTACGTTTTTTGGTTTAGATTTTTTTTTCATATGATGAACATGAAAAGTAGGCATTTTGAAATATTAATGTTTTCCAATACATTTTTAAACATCATTATACCTGTCTTTTATTTCTTTTTAGTTCCATAAGGGGACATGAACATATTATTACTAGTACAATACACTTACAAATTTCTGTATTGTAGTGTATTTTGCTTTTTTGATACCCTATCGTACCTGCCTCTAGCAGAGTGTAATGGAAGGCCTCTGACTGCCATAGCAATTCCTTGGCACTCGCCGATTATGGATGTAGCAAAGCTTGTTTGTAGTGATATCTTATTGTGATATCTTAATCTTATCTAATCTTAGATCACAACAACAAAAAACATTAAAAAACAAAATTGAACTTTCTGTACCAAAGTATCATAATGTGTTAACTGTCATGTTAAGCTTTGTTACATCTATATGTTTATGGACTCTCAAGGAGGCAGTCTCCACTGCTGAGTTCACAACAGGAAGTAAACCTGAGCAATCTCCCCATTAAAGGCATATTCTCACCAGATTGATTAGCTTTAAACAAGTAGGCAACTATAAATAAAGATTATTAACAAATTGCTGTTCTGATTCAGCTTCATTTCCGGGTTAGAACAGTTGTTGTTATTATTATTATTATTATCATTTATTTTAAAGCACCATTGATTCCATGGTGCTGTACATTTGAGGGGGGTTACATACATAATATGTCACATGAGTACAATAATAACGAAGAATGACTTACAACTGGCACAACAGAGGGAGAGAGGACCCTGCCCGCGAGGGCTTACAATCTATAAGGAGGAGGGAAGAGACAGGAGGTGAGGGGCAGACATGTTTGTGGGGTAGTACAGTGGCAGCAGGGTTATTGTAGGTTATAGGCAATCCTGAAGAGATGGGTTTTCGGGTTGCTTTTGAACCTGGTGAAGGTGGAAGAGAGTCTGATATGTTGGGGCAGTGCGTTCCAGAGTGTGGGGGAAGCACGAAAGAAGTCTTGGAGATGGTTGTGTGAGGAGCTGAGAAGAAGGTCCTGTGAGGAGCGGAGATTGCGAGAGGGGAGGTATCTGGAGATTAAGCCAGAGATGTATGGAGGGGAGAAGTTATGGAGAGCCTTGTAGGTCAGGGTTAACAACTTGAAATGAATTCGCTGGGCAATTGGTAGCCAGTGAAGGGATTGGCAGAGGGGAGAGGCAGAGGAGTAGCGAGAAGAGAAGTGGACAGTTCTTGTCTACTGCTTGTTTACACAAGCTTCTCTTTCTATGGACGACCTCTGTCTGCTCTAGCAGCCCTGGCCAGGATGGTATGGTATGGTCACTTCCTGATATGTCTCAAAAGCAGCACAGTAGTTTGTTTAAAGTGTAAGGGCATGTCCCCACGGCAGGTTTTTCAGTCGGTTTTACAGATGGTTTTCGGTTTTAAAAGCCGTCTGTAAACCGGCTGTCAAATTTTATCACGGACCTGTATAGAAAATCTGGGCAGCAGTCCCCACTGCACGGATTTTCCGCCAAACGTTTTTTTAGACCACCGGCGGTCCGAGAAACATTGAACATGTTCATTCTTCCGCTCAGTTTTAGGGCAGAATATGAACATGTTAATGCGACTGGGTAGGGCTTTTCTCTGCAAACCACGGAGAAAAGCCATCCCCCTGCAGCCATGAACATGGCCCCAAAACAGAGCAAATACCGGTCGTATAATCCGACCGGTATTTGTTTTGTGCCGTGTAAACGGACCCTTAAGGGTAAGTTCACATGATGTACTGCGGCGCGTACAGTACGTGCTGCAGTACATCGTGTCTTTCAGGAAGACACGTGTGAACATACCCTAAGGTTTGTCTGTAACAAAGATAGAGTTCCATACAACCATGTGCCCTGCTGTTAAAACCATTCCATCACCTATGTCCCTCTAGCAGGCTCAGCTAGGAATAGCAGAACTGATATACCAATCCCTGCTGTAGAACCACCCACAGCAGGAACAGGAAGTGGGAACCTAAAGTTGGCTGTGAATAGTAGGCTCTGTGAAATAGCCCGATCAGAAACTAAAAAGTAGTCACCACGTTGTGTACAGTCTGTGTCTCATTCATATTGGGTGCTAAAA
Organism: Phyllomedusa bahiana; assembly: GCA_025379985.1. Taxonomy (NCBI): domain Eukaryota; kingdom Metazoa; phylum Chordata; class Amphibia; order Anura; family Hylidae; genus Phyllomedusa; species Phyllomedusa bahiana. The sequence continues at coordinate 3,638 of JAODAL010020362.1, read as the reverse complement.
CTAAGAGCACCAGTAGCTTGGAAACAGAGAATAGAACAATACAAATGGCATAGGGGTGTCTATAAATGGATCCTGACAGCTGGAAGTATTGGAAGACGTCATAGGTCTTCTTTAAAACTGGTGTGTGCAATGTTTCTTTCAAAACCCTTGAATCAAAGCTGAAAGTCTAAGGTTCAAGAGGAAGTGGAATCCTTTATTTTTATGGTGCTCTTTCTTTAAAGTGGTGTGGATACCTTTAACTGCACTGCTTGAAGAAAGAAGGTAGCATTAACTGATTTAGAGTAAGATCATGTCTGCCACAGATGGTAACGACTCCGTTTACAGATTAATAAATGCTTAGAGAAGATGAAAGAGGGCCTCAACTAAAGAAGGAAAAAAAGATATTGAAAGATCTAAGAACCTTCTACCATCCACACTACACTGATCAAAGTCTTTAAACTGCAATCCATTAGGGGAGTTCACATAAGCTATATGCAGCTAATAAACTTTATGTTAAAAAATCAGTTTTACATTTGTATTGAAGTCTACATGTTATATTCTGAGAAATACATGAGCAATGAGAATATGTACATACAAGAGTTTAAAATAGAGAAAAGACTTAGGCTATGTCTCCACAGCATAGCAATACTATCGTATTTTCAGAGGTTTTAGGATATTAAAACAGCCAAAAATATGATCATTCAGGTAGCCCCATAGACCCATAGTCTACACAGGTCGTTTTTTCTCCGCTCGTCTTCTGGCACCGGCGTGTTATACAACATGTTGTGTAATACACTGGTGCTTTTAGTTTTTTTTCGCCATCGTCCCAAACAATCAATAGCACAAAATGTGACAAAATCTGTGGTCCTGCATCGGACAAAAAACAGTCAACTTTTGGCCGCTTTATGTCCGATGTAGTGGGGATTAAGCTTTGAAGGGAATGTGTCATCAAAAATGACTTATTGTTTAACTCACATTTTTATGTTCAACACGTTTTAAGAATTTTTGGTTATTTTTTTTTACATTTTCCATATCACTTTCAATATTTTTTAATAATTCTTAAGTCCTGCAGTTATCACTTTGGCCGCTAAGCCTAATAATAGTCTAACACTTCCTGTTCTGTACAGAAAGATTCTCAGTTGTCTGCTCATTATCAGCACAAAGAGGGTCAAACTGAAAGGAGACACCAGTGTGAATAGATAACACAGGATCCACCAGTCACAAGAGGAGATGTCACAGTTCACCCTTTCACCTCCCTGCATACTGACTTCTTCCCAGGTCACAGAGCATGACTAGAAAACTCTCCCATGCAAGTGGACACGTGTCTTCTTTCAACCGTACTAACTATGTAACTATGTAAGTGAATGGGACTGAGTCAGTCTTAAGTCTCCTATGTGCATGAAGCTACTGTAAAGCATCTCTCTGACTGTTGTTAAAGTGGTCAAAGTGAAAACTGCAAGACTTGAGAATTCTTAAAAAATATTGAAAGTGATATGAAAAATGAAAAAAAACAAGCAAAAATTCCTAAAAAATGTGTTTAACATAAAAATGGGACTTAAACAATTACTCATTTTTTGATGTCACATTCCCTTGAAGGTGTTCAAAGTTTTTTGTGTTAATTGTTCAAGTGAAGTAGTATAAAGTCAGTGGCCCATAGCGCTGCCAAAATGTACAACAGTGCCGGACAGAGTGGCTGTCAGCGACTGCTGATTCATTTTATGCTATGCACGAGAGTTCATCATTATCCAGCCCCAAGGCACAAAAGCCACCTGCTGCAAACATGCCATGCACTAGATATTTTAGATATTCTGAACAATTTGGTCTGTGGTTGCTGTTTTGGATGATAACATCATAACCTAAAAAATGAATTGCTCACCATTGTTTACCATAGCTTGATGGGCTGAGATTCTCTTAAAAACTTGGAAGAAATTGTAGATTCCTAACTCAGATTTGATCATGTAACTGTTATGACTACTCCTGTAGCTGCAGATCTAGACCAAGTGGTGATGGACGGGTTCCTTCACCACTCTTTTCCCTTGATTACTGATGTGTGTTTATGTGAACTGGTTGTTAGAAGACCAGTCCAATCACGCTCTGGACCAGGATTCTGACATCCTTTTAGAAGACCACTTTTGTTCCGAAACCTCGCCTGTCTCCTTGTAGCTTGAGCTGGCATTTATATTCTATTTGGACTGCTTGGTTTTCTGATCTCTTGCCTGTTTTTTGGATCTCCTCTTTATGTCTGCTACTCATTTACTGCTCTTGCTATCTCTTTTTTTGACCCATTTCTGTCTGGCTACCCTTTATTGTGTCTCTATGTCTTGTACTGTTTTGTTTGTCACTTTTATTAGGAAGGGACGGTCGTCCACTTGTCACCAACCACTTAGGCTATGTCTCCCCTGTTCACATGTTCAGTAGTTTTTTCAGCGTTTTTCATTTTCTAAAACTGCTGAAAAAAATGACTGAAAACAGGTTCCATAGATTTTGTTAGTAAAAATGTTCTATAGTCTGTACAGAACTTTTTTTTTTTCTGTCATTTTTGCTGCAGGTCCAAGGAGTACAATGGGTCCAAGTGCTAGGGCTCACTTTTCCCGGGCCTCAGTCCCTTTACAGCAAAATGGTGCATATTTTTTTCCGGTATAGCAACTTTCTAAGCTTCAATGTTTCCTCGCAAACAACCTAAAGGCATGAAAAAAAAGAATTTTTCAATATCTGTCTTCAGCTGAAAAAAAATGCTAAATCGGGCCTTTGGGTTTTCGAAATTCCAATTGAAAGAGGACCTGGGATTTTCGACATGTCTGTTTTTTTCTAAATCCCCTTTTGTTCCCTGGAATAATCCTGGACCCTTCTTTTAACTTTGGTTTTGGTTCCTTGTTTTTTTCTAGAAATGTATTACAGTCTGTCAACTGGGTGTTATCATTGGAAGTGTTTCCCTGCACAGACATTGTTCAATCAGAGTCAGTGTGTGCACAGACACACCCCTTTGGAAACTGGAATGGTGAAACCCCTGATGTTTTATAATCCATTTCTAGGAGGAATAACAGGGGGACGCAAACACAAGTCTAAAGAAGTGCTAAAATTGGTTTTCATGGAAATTATGTATTTACTAAAACAGTGAGAAGATGTACAGGTCCTCTTTGTGTGCAAAACCTTTTTTAATTAGGGACTTAGAAGTTCTAAGGGAGATGCTGGTTTTTTATTTATCTTAGACGCCGAGTCATACATTGAAAAATCCGGTCCAACCCTGTGCACCACAGAAAACACTGCAGGCGGGAGTGACTTTTAATGTCCTGTAGGTTTGCCCAGGTTCTGGGGCCCTGCTGACTGCGTACACCCCAATGCTGGGGGGTGTTGAGGTGTATGTACAAATTGCATGACTTGATTTTTTAGCCCATGGAAACTATGGTTTCCCTTTGGGAAAAAAGATTTCCCACCACACAGTGTTGTTTGTATTAGCCCAAAAAATAAAATGAGACGTGACAAGGTGGTCCTTAATGCCAAAATAGGTTTTAATTTAAGTGAATTAGGGGCCCGGGTAGTCTTGGAAGTCTTGGTTATGCCTTTTAACCAGTGTCAGACAATTCTAACCCTTTTAACTTTTGCATTGTTTGCTGGAAAATCCTCTGCCCCCGTAAAGCAATCAGCATGTTGGGGGGGAT
>JAODAL010020361.1:0-69637 GCA_025379985.1 Phyllomedusa bahiana | reverse complement strand
CACAAGGTGTCCCCCTAAGGGCTATAATCCGGGGGTTCACCTCGCAGGTCTATGACATCACAAGGTGTCACCTCGCAGGTCTATGACATCACAAGGTGTCACCTCGCAGGTCTATGACATCACAAGGTGTCGCCTCACAGGTCTATGACGTCACAAGGTATCGCCTCGCAGGTCTATGACATCACACGATGTCACCTTGTAAACCTATGACATCAGGGTCTGCTTTTTCCTTCACTTCCCGGGGAACCTATGCGACTTTTCCCCTAGTTCTTTAAACTTGCGGGGACGTCGGGGGCCCGGGAATATTTCGTTGGAGGAAAAATTTACCACTTTGCCCCCGGGGAACGTGTCACAATACGAAACAGTGAAGAGAGGAAAGTAAGTGCCCCCCAGGGTTCATCCGGGTGACAGGAAGGATGTGGCTGCGCAACATTGTAATTATGGATCATTTGTGGACGGGTAAAAAAAAACCCCCCATCCGTCCCCGCGGGATTATAGGGGGAAAACCATTATAAAGGGGGGGGGAAACCATTATAAAGGGGGGAAAAACCATTATAAAGGGGGGAAAACCTGGAGGGGCGGCGCAAATAGTTTAAAAATTTATGGTTCTCGGGATGGAGCCCCCAGAGCAAAATCTCCAGCCCCTGTGTTGCTTCACAATGGAGGCCATTGTGGCCCCTGAGCTCCCGCTTACTGGTTTTGTTTTCATCCCTAAGGGGTAAATCCACCTCATTAATGGGTCCTGTCCTAGAGTCTCACTTTTTGGCTGTTGCAAATTAAAGGCAATGCTGTAAAGTGGGATAATCCTGCTGTGACTTGGGGGAAGGAGTCCTATGATTGTCCGTGTACTTTGCATCTTCACCATGTTATGTGCCGCCGCCATGTTATTCCTCTCCGCAGAATCAATGCGCCCTGTCTGATCGGTGACGAAGAGTACACCATTGACCTGGGACTGCTGAATTTTGGAGGAGGTTACACTGCTGTCCTAAGATCGGTGAGATTTCTCTTTAAGATTTGTAGGACCCTCAGATTCTCTCTTCCTACAGCATAGTTGCCAACTTTTGAAAATGAAAAAGCAGGTTAGAGTGAGCGGGCGCCGTGGGGCGCTGGAAAAAATTTGCAGGCACGCCCTCTTTACGGTATGCCACGCCCCCTTTAAAAAACCACCTAAACCGCCAGGTAGATGCCCTTTGGCCAGGTGTACCCCCCTAACATGTAGGCCCCCCTTCAGGGAGGTAGATGCCCTCTCGAGCCAGGGAGAGCCAAATTTGTAGCCAGGAGTGCCCCCCCTTTGTTACCAGGGAGATGCCCCCCATTTTTTCCCGGTATGCCCCATTTTTTCCCGGGATGCCCCCCTTGTTTGCCAGGAGGCCCCCGGCCAAGGCCCCCCCTGTTGCCAGGTAGATGCCCCATTGTTTTTTCCAGGTATGCCCCCCCTGTACCAGGAGTGCCCCTCGTTACCAGGATGCCCCCCCCTTGTTTCAGGTAGTGCCCACACTTGTAGCCAGGTAGTGCCCCCATCGTTAGCAGTAGTGCCCCCATTGTTAGCCAGGTAGTCCCCCCATCGTTAGCAAGGTAGTGCCCCCATCCCCCATTGTTAGCCGGGTAGTGCCTCCATTGTTGCCAGGTAGCCCCCCATTGTAGCCAGGTAGTGCCCCCATTGTAGCCAGGTAGTGCCTCCATTGTTCCCCAGGTATGCCCCCATTGTAGCCAGGTAGTGCCCATTGTAGCCAGGTAGTGCCCCCAATTGTACCCAGTTAGTGCCCCTCTGTTGCCAGGTATTGCCCCCATTGAAACTAGGTAGCCCCCCCCATTGTACCCAACAGTGCCCCCCTAAAACAAATAAAAAAAAAAATAATAAAATCCCTTACCGACCAGGCTCCTAAAGGGGGCCGCTCCACCCCAATCCTCCTCAGAAGTGTCACGGGGGAATGAGAGCGGGCCGCGCGTCACTTCCTCTTGACGCGGGACATGTGGGGTACGGCGCACAGCGGGGGCCTTTCTTTACAGGGAAGGGGGCGGGAAAGGGAAGCAAATCCCCCCCTGCCTCCTCCCTCTTGGCAGACTCCGGGGGGGTGAGGGGCCCCCTGGGGCCCGCTTCACCCGCCCGGGGGAACGGACCGGCGCCCGGGAGAAAGCGCACCACACTACCCGGCGCCGGGGGCCTTTTAAAGGACCCCCGCCGCCTGCTGGCCGGGAGAAATCCCCAACCCCCCCGGGGAGGGGGGGAAAACCCCAAAGAGCGGGCCCCACACACTAAACTGCACCCCCCCCCCGCTGCGGGGAGGGGCCCTATAAGCCAACCCCCAAACCAAACCCGGGGCCCCCAACATGCTGCCCAGGCACCCACAGCAGGTTGGGGGGCCCGGGCCAAAAACCCCACCCGGGGGGCCCCCCATGCTGACTGCTCCCACGGGCTGCTGAAGGGCCCAAAAGACCCAACCCAACCACCACCCGGGGGGCCCCCCACATTCTGACTGCCCCCAAACAGCTGCGGAGGACCCAAATAGACCCAAACCACCACCACCCAGGGGCCCCACAGCTGACTGCACCCACACGCCTGAAGGGTTCCATAGGGGGGCCAACACCCCCACCCAAAGGGGCCCCCACATGTTTGACTGCACCCACAGTTTGCGGAGGGGCCAAAAGCCCCCCCCCAACACCCCAAAAATCCAGGGGCCCCAATGCTGACTGCACCCCACAGCGGCTGGGGGGGCCAAAAGGCCCCAAACCCCCCCCACCATCCAGGGCCCCACATGCTGCCCGCACCCCCACTGCTGGAGGACCCATAAAAGCCAACACCATCATTGGGGGCCCCAAAAACCCGGACTGCCCCCACAGCGCTGGATGGTATAAAAGAGCCAACACCATAAACCGGGGCCCCCCCATGCTAAACTGCACCCACAGCTTTTGGAGGAGTCAAAGAGCCAACACCCATAAACCCCGGGGCCCCCCACATGCGACTGCACCCACATGTTTGGAGGATCCATAGAGCCAACACCACCATCCGGGGGCCCCTCATTCTCACTCCCACCCAAAAGCGTTTTGGGAGGGCTTAGAACCAACCCCCAAACCATCCGGGGGCCCCACATCTGACTGCCCCCACAGCTGTTTGGGGGGAACCATAACCCAAAACCCCAAACCAAACCAGGGGCCCAAAATGCTGACTGCCCCCAAACGGGCCGCTGGAGGACCATAGGGGAAAAACACCACCATCCGGGGGCCCAAAACAAAACTGACTGCCCCCCCCTTTGCTGGAGGGGGCTATAGAGCCAACCCCAAACCATCCGGGGGGCCCCCACAAATAATTCGTGCACCCACAGCTGTTTGGGAGGGGCCCCATAGAGCCAAAAACCACCATCCAGGGCCCCCCCTGCTGCTGAACCCAAACATGCTGGAGGAGCCAAGACCCCAAAAACACCACCCCCCGGGGCCCCAACATCTGACTGCACCCACAGTGCTGGAGGGGCCATAGGGGCCAAAAACCCCCAACCCAAAGGGCCCCCACATGCTGACTGCACCCACACTTTCTGGGGGCCCCAAAAGAGCCAACACCACCATCCAGGACCCCCCAAATGCTGACTGCCCCCCCACCTGCTGGGGGGGCCCCAAACCCCCAACACCACCTTTCCGGGGGCCCCCACATGCTGACGGCCCCCACAGCTACTGGGAGAGTCTATAGACCAACCCCAAACCATCCGGATCCCCACATGCTGACTGAAAACCCACAGCGGGGGAGGACCCATAGAGCCAACACCACCACCCCAGGGGCCCCCACATGCTGACTCACCCACAGCTGCGGGAGGTCCAAAGAGCCAACAACCCCCCAAACCCAGGGGCCCCACTTTGCTGCCCTGCACCTCCACTGCTGGAGGGGGCCCAAAAAGCCAACACCACCACCAAAAGGAGCCCCCCCAATGCTGAACGGGGAAACCCACATTTTCGTGGGGGGCCATAGGGGCCAAAAAAAAACCATCCAGGGGCCCCCCCTGCTGCCCTCCCCCCCACAGTTTGGCGGAGGAGCCAAAAAGGAGCCAACACCACCATCCGGGGGCCCCAAAATTTGCTGCCCTCCCCCCAAAACAAAAGCGGGGGGGGAAACCAAAGGACCCCAACACCACCATCCAAAGGGGCCCCACTGCGCTGACCCCCAAAACGCGGGAAAGGAGCCATAACCCAAAACACCCATCCAGGGCCCACAAGCTGCCCTGCACCCAAACGGGGCCTGGGGGACCAAGACCCAAACCCACCACCATCCAGAGGGCCCCACATGCTGACTTAAACCCACAGCTCCCGGAGAGTCTATAAAGCCAACCCACCACCCCGGGCCCCACATCTGATTGCACCCACGTGCTGGAGGACCCAAAAGCCAACCCCAAAAAACCATCCGGGGGCCCCACTTTTTTAGTACACCTACAGCGCTGGGGGGTCCATAGAGCCAACACCACCATCCGGGGGCCCCACATGCTGCCCTGCACCCCCAGAGGGCAAAAAAACCCCAACCCCACCACCCAAAGGGGCCCCACATGCCGGGACTGCACCCCATTTTGCTGGGGGGGCCCCAAGCCCCCAACCCACCATCCAGGGGCCCCAACATGCTAAAAGCACCCACAGCATTTTAGAGTCAATAGAGCCCACCACCTTTCCGGGCCCCACATCCCCTGACTGCCCCCACAGCTTTTGGAGGGAGCCATAAGCCAACCCCAAACCATCCAGGGGCCCCCCCTGCTAAACCCTGAAAACCCCACATGGGGGGCTAAAAACCCCCAAAAAACCCCCAAACCCCGGGGGCCCCACATGTTTAATTGCACCCACAGCTGCTGGGAGAGCCAAAAGAGCCAAACCCCACCATTCCGGGGCCCCCCACTGCCTGACGGGTCCCCCACAGTTTGCGGGAAAGGGGTCCAAAGACCCAAACCCACCCCCAAAACCAGGGGCCCCACATGCTGACGAAAACCCACAGCTGCTGGGGGGTCCAAAAGAGCAAGCACCACCATCCAGGGGCCCCCACAAACCCACTGCCCCCAAACAGTTTCCTGGAGGAGCCCAAGACCAACACCACCATCCGGGGGCCCCCCACATCTGACTGCCCCCCAAAGCTGCGGAGGAGCCATAGACCCAAAAACCAAACCACCAGGGCCCCACATGCTAAACTGCCCCCAACCGCTGCTGGAAAAAAACCATAGACCCCAAACCCCCAACCACCCGGGGGGCCCCCTAAACAGCTGACTGCACCCAAAAAGGGTCCCGGGAAAAGGACCCCAAAACCCCCCAAAAACCAAAACCATCCGGGGGCCCCAAAATGCTGACTGCACCCACATTGCGGGAGGAGCCATAGGGGCCAACCCCCACCACCCAGGGGCCCCCCCACATCCCTGCCCTCCCCCAAAACTGCTAAAGGGTTCCTTTAAGCCAACACCAAAAAACCGGGGGCCCCAAAATGTAAACGAAACCCCACAGCTGTGGAGGGCCATAAAAAAAAAGCCCAACACTCCCAAACACAGGGGGCCCCAAATGCACGGGACCACAGCTCTGGAGGGGCCATAGAGCCAAAAACCACCATCCAGGGGGCCCCAAAATGCTGAACTGCACCCACAGCTGAAAAAAGGACCAAAAAGACCAACCCCAAATTCAGGGGCCCCCACAAGCGGATTTGCCCCACACGGCGGAAAGGAGTCATAGAGCCAAACCCCAAACACCCCAGGGCCCCAAAAGCGCCCTGAAAACCCAAAACCCTGAGGGGAACAATAAAAAGGCCAAAAAACCCTCATCCAAAAGGGGCCCCCCACATGCTGAAAAGCCCCCACACCCGCTGGAGGATCCAAGACCCAAAACAAAAACCTTTCCCAAGGGGCCCCCAAAATCCCTAAACTGCCCCAACAGCTGTTTGGAGGGCATAGACCCAAACACCACCCCAGGGGCCCCACATGCTGCCCTCACCCAAAACTGCTGGAGGGAACCATAGAGAACCCCAAACCATCCGGGGGCCCACTCTGAAGGGCACCCAAAAAAAGCCGCTGGAGGGCCAAATAAAAGCAAACACCACCATCCGGGGGCCCCACACACGGACTGCACCCCCCGGGCTGCTGGGGGGCCCAAAAGAGCCAACACCACCACCCCAGGGGCCCAAATCGTGCCCCCCACAGCGGGCTGGAGGGGCCATAGAGCCAACCCCAGCATCCAGGGGCCCCAAAATTGCGACGGGCACCCACCAGCTGGAGGACCCAAAAACCCCCAAAACCCCCACCACCCCGGGCCCCACATGCTGACCCCCCCCAAGCTGCGGGAGGGGCCATAAGCCAACAACCACCATCCCCATGGGGAAAAACATGCTGATTTGGCACCCACAGCTGCTGGGGGTCCATAGAGCCAACACCCCCCAAACCAGGACCCCAAACCTTCTGACTGCAACCCAGCTGCGGGAGGGGACCAAAGACCCAAAAAACCACCACCCAAAAGGGGGCCCCACATGCTGACTGCCCCCACAGCTACTGAGAGTCAATACCCCCAAAACCCCAACCCCCCCCCCCCCCCCACCCGGGGGCCCCCCCGGGCGGGACTGCACCCCAGCTGCGGAGGAGCCATAACCAACCCCAAAACCAAATCCAGGGGCCCCAAAAGCTGACAACACCCACACTCCCGGGAAAGGTTTCCAAAAGACCAAAAACCGCCACCCGGGGGGCCCCCCATGCGGGAACTGCCCCCAAACATTTTCCCGGGGGAAGCCATAGACCCAAAACCCCAAAAACCATCCGGGAGCCCCATTTGCGGGCAAAACCCAAACAGCTCGGGGGGGCCATAAAAGCCAAAAAAACCCCCCAACCAGGGCCCCCCACATGCGCCTGAAACCCACAGCTGCGGGAAAGGGGGCCCTGAGCCAACACCCCCCATCCAGGGCCCCACATGCGACGAAAAACCCACGCCTGCTGGGGGAAACCAAAGACCCCAACACCCCCCATCCGGGGGGCCCCACTTTCGCCCTTGCCCCCCAAACTGCTGGAGGGGGCCTTTAGAACAAAAACCCCCAAAATCCAGGGGGCCCACATGTTTACTGAAACCCAAAAAATTTTGGGGAGGATCCATAGGCCAACACCACCACCCAAAGGGCCCCCACATCTGACTGAAAAAAACCCCCAAAAACCCCAGCTGGAGGAGTCCATAGACCCAAAACCCCAACCCTTTCCGGGGGCCCCAAAAAGCGACAATTCACCCCAGCTACGGGAGGGGCCCCTATAGATCCAACACCAAAAACCGGGGCCCCCACATGCTGACTGCCCCCACAGCAACTGGGGGACCCTAAAACCCAAACACCACCATCCAGGGGCCCCCACAATTTTTGAAAACACCTACAGCTGCTGGGGGGTTTCCATGGGACCCAAACCCACCACCATCCAGGGGCCCCACTTTGCTGACTGAAACCCACGGAGGGGCATAGAGCCACACCACCACCCGGGGGCCCCACTGCTGACTGAAACCCACAGCTCCCGGGAGGGTCCAAAGACCCAACCCCACCATCCAGGGGCCCCACAAGTTTGACTGCACCCACATTTACGGAGAGTCTATAAAAACCAACCCAAACCACCCAAAGGGGGGCCCCCCAAGCTGACGAAACCCAAAACAGCTTTGGGGGGAAGCCATAGACCCAAACACCACCGCCCGGGGGCCCCACATGCAAAACTGCACCCAAAAGGGGGGGCATAGACCCAAAAACCCCCCATCCAGGGCCCCACATGCTGATTGCACCCACAGCCTTCTGGAGGACCAAATAGAGCCAACACCCCCATCCAGGGGCCCCAAAATCTGTTTTTGCACCCAAAGCGTGGAGGAGCCATAGACCCAAAACACCCCCCTTTCCAGGCCCCAATCTGACTGTACCCACACGCGGGAGTAAGCCAATAAGCCAACGCCACCATCCCCGGGCCCCACATGCTGACTGAAACCCACAGCTGCTGGGAGGTCCTTAACCAACACCCCCCTTTGCAGGGGCCCCACATGCTGACTGCACCCACAGCTGCTGGATGGTCCAAAAGCCAACCCCCACCACCCGGGGTCCCCCACATGCTAAACTGAAAACCCCACAACTGCTGGAGGGTTCCATAAAACCCCACCCACCATCCAGGGCCCAAAACGGACTCCCACCCACAGCTGCGGGAGGGTCCAAAAGAGCCTCACCCCCCACCCAAGGGGCCCCCCACATCCCTCCTGCCCCCCACACTGTGGGGGAAACCCCATAGAGCCAACCCCCCACCATCCAGGGACCCCCACATGTTTCCCTGCACCCACACCTGGGGGAGCCATAGAGCCCAACCCCACCATCCAGGGGCCCCACTTTGCTGACTCACCCACACGGGCGGGAGGACCATAGAGCCAAAAACCCCCAAACCAGGCCCCCCACATGTTTGACGGGTACCCCCAGCTGTTTGGGGGGGCCATAGAGCCAACACCCCCCAAACCGGGGGCCCCCCAGGGCTGACTGCATCCACACCCGCGGGAGGGTCCAAAAGAGCCAACACCACCTTTCCCAGGGGCCCCACATGCTGACTAAACCCCACAGCGTTTGGGGGAAACCAAAAGAGTCAACACCCCCAAACCCGGGGGCCCCCCAATGTTTGCCCAGCACCCACATTTTGCGGAGGGACCAAAAAACCCAACACCCCCAAAATTCCGGGGGCCCCACATCTGACGGCCCCACAGCTCCCCTGGAGGAACCATAAAGCCAACACCACCATCCGGGGGCCCCCCCAGGGCTGACGCCCCGACAGCTACGGGAAAGGGGCCATAGAGCCAAAACCCCCAAACCCCCGGGCCCCCACATGCTGACTGCACCTACAGCTGCTGGGGGGGTCATATAGCCAACACCCCCCACCACGGGCCCCACATGCTGACTGCACCCACAGCTGCTGGAGGGACCATAAAGCCAACACCACCATCCAGGGACCCCACATGCTTACTGCACCCACAGCTGCTGGAGGGGTTATAGAGCCAACACCACCATCCAGGGGCCCCACATGCTGGCTGCACCCACCGCTGCTGGAGGAGCCATAAGCCACCACCATCCAGGGGCCCCACATGCTGACTGCTCCCACAGCTGCTGGAGGAGCCATAGAGCCAACACCCCCATCCAGGGGCCCCACATGCTGACTGCACCACAGCGGGAGGGGCCATAGAGCCAACACCACCATCCAGGGGCCCCACATGCTGACTCCCCCCACAGCTGCTGGAGGGGCCATAGAGCCAACACCACCATCCAGGGGCCCCACATGCTGACTGCACCCACAGGAGGGGCCATAGAGACAACACCACCCTCCAGGGTCCAGAGAACACCCCAAAAACATCCCCAGACCATAGCGGGATGTGGTTATAATGATGTAACTGGACTTTCTGACAAGGAGACCAATGTCTCCTCATTATTATGTGCGGGGTCTAATACTTTCCCTCTGGTCTCCAGCTCAATGACAAGGAAAATTAAAGCCGCCGTGGTGGAAGACATCGCGGCCAACACGTTCCACTTGCCTGGCAGGTCCCGCGTATTTCCTGATCAGCGCCGGAGAAGTCATGTTTTCCCATCACAGGCTTGGAGTTCTCGTATTCCCAGGTCGCCCCGTGTACAGACGATGGGAGACTGACTGAGGGCCCCTCCTGCAGCTGCAATATACTATGGACTGGCTGCACGGTATTATAGACTGGCTGCAGCTGCGGGGTATTATAGACTGGATGCAGCTGCGGGGTATTATAGACTGGCTGCAGCTGCGGGGTATTATAGACTGGCTGCAGCTGCGGGGCATTATAGACTGGCTGCAGCTGCGGGGTATTATAGACTGGCTGCAGCTGCGGGTATATAGACTGGCGCGCTGCGGGTATTGAGACTGGCTGCAGCTGCGGGGGATTATAGACTGGCTGCAGCTGCGGGGATTATAAAACTGGCTGCAGCTGCGGGCATTATAGACTGGCTGCAGCTGCGGGGTTTTTATAGACTGGCTGCAGCTGCAATGTATTATAGACTGGCTGCAGCTGCGGGGTATTATAGACTGTATGCTGCTGCGGGGTATTATAGACTGGCTGCAGCTGCAGGGTATTATAGACTGGCTGCATCTGCGGGGGTATTATAGACTGGCTGCATCTGCGGTGCATTATAGACTGGGTGCAGCTGCTGGGCATTATAGACTGGCTGCAGCTGCGGGGCATTATAGACTGGCTGCAGCTGCGGGGCATTATAGAATGGCTGCAGCTGCGGGTATTATAGACTGGCTGCAGCTGGGGGGTATTATAGACTGGCTGCAGCTGCGGGGTATTATAGGCGGGCTGCAGCTGCGGGGCATTATAGAGTGGCTGCAGCTGCGGTGAATTATAGACCGGCTGCGCTGCGGGGTAAATTTTAGACTGGCTGCAGCTGCAGGGTATTTGACGACCCGCAGCTTTGGGGCAATATAGACTGCTGCAGCTGCGGGATTAATAGACAGGCTGCAGCTGCGGGTATTATAAAAACTGGCTGCAGCTGCGGGGCATTACAGACTGGCTGCAGCTGCGGGGTATTATAGACTGGCTGCAGCTGCGGGGCATTTTAGACTGGCTGCTGCTGCAATGTTTTAGAGACCGGCTGCAGAGTATTATAGACTGGCTGCAGCTGCAGGGTATTATGGACTGGCTGCAGCTGCAATGTATTATAGACTGGCTGCAGCTGCAGGGTATTATAGACTGGCTGCAGCTGCGGGGTATTATAGACTGGCTGCAGCTGCGGCGTATTATAGACTGGCTGCAGCTGCAGGGTATTAAAGAACCGGCTGCAAGTATTTAGAACTGGCTGCAGCTGCAATGTAATTATAGACTGGCTGCAGCAGCGGGGTAATATAGACTGTATGCAGCTTGCGGGGGTGTATTATATGATAGACTGCAAAACATTGCTTCAGCTTGTTAAAATTATAGAACTGGCTGCAGCTGTGATGTATTATAGACTGGGGTGCAGCAACGGTGGTATATCAAACAAAATGAAGAAAAAAAAAACACCTCCCCCCACAAGGTGACCCCCCTTATTATGCACCACCCCATCTGCGGGGTATATATAGACATGGCTGCAACTGCGTGGCATCTATAGACCGCGACAGCTAAGGCCGTGGTATTATAGACGGCGCTGCAGCTGCGGGGTATTATAACTGGCTGCCAGCTGCGGCAATATAATAGACGAGCTGCAGCAGCGGGGCATTAATAACCTGGCTCACTGCGGGTATATAGACAGGCTGCAGCTTTACGGGAAATTATAGTGACTGCGCTGCAGCTGCCGGGCATTAATAGACTGGCAGCATCCTGCGAAGGTAATTTATAGACTATGCTGCAGCTCGCGGGCATTATAGACTGCGCTGCAGCTAGCAGGATTATTACAGACTGGCTGCAGCTGCGGATATAATAGACGGCTGTTGTGAAGGCAAATACGCTCCCTCTCCAACTGTTTTGTTCTTACACCTTGTAAATCTGCTCATGATGTGGAAGTTGTACAGACAGATTATCCTCACCTGCAGGTACTTTGCAGAACACTAGAATTGAGAAAAAATAAATCACAAAGTCTGATGGACTAGAGGGGAAGAAGTCGGGGGCAGATTCTGGGCAACGTATGCGTTACCCATCCCCCATACTCTAGCCGACTTTTGGCTCCAGATCGCCCACTTCACACATCATCACTGGTCCATGACATGTATCTCCTAGTAATAGTCCAGAAGATATGATAACTCAGCCAAAATCCCTCCCCAGGCACCGGCCCATGGAAGGTCCGTGACTCCAGAGCCGGGTTGGTTGCTGACACGTCCGCATTTGCGTACCGTGATTGTGCTGATTGTAGCTCAGCGCCGCATCCCTGCAACAGGTAAGAAGAAATCAGCGGTGCAGGAGCTTCCCCCCATCCTATATACCCAGAGCTCAGCTTACTCTTCTCTCCCTCCTATATACCCCCAGAGAGCTCAGCTACTCTCCCTCCTATATAACCCTCAGAGCTCAGCTTCTCTTCCCTCCTAATACCGCCAGAGCTCAGCTTCTCGTCCCTCCCTATATACCCCAGAGCTCAGCTCAACTCCCTCCATATCCAACCAGAGCGTCAGCTTCATCTACTACCTTCCCTAATATACCCCATAACTCAGTCTTCTCTTCCTCCTATATACCTCCCAGAGCTCGGACGTCTCTCTCCCTCCTATTACCCCAGCAGCTCAGCTTCTCTTTCCTCCTATATACCCAGAGCTCGGCTTCCCTCCCCCCTCCTCCAATATACCCCAGAGCTCAGCTTTCTCTCCTCCTATAGACTACCGAGAGCTCACTATACTCTCTCCTCCTATATAGCCCAGAGCTCGGCTTCCCCCACCTAAATACCCCAGAGCTCAGCTTCACTCTCCCCCTATAGACCCCAGAGGCTCGCCCTCTCCCCTCCTGTATATACCCCAGATCTCAGCTTCCTCTCCTCCTATATACCACCAGAGAACTTCATCTCTCCCTCCTATAGACCCCAAGCTCGTACCTCTCCCTCCTCCTAGTAACCCAAGCTCGGCTTCTCCTCCACACCTCCCAAAATCCCCCTGAGCTTCGGCTTCTCCCCCTCCTATAGACCCCAGAGCTCGGCTCCTCTCCCACCTATCATAAGACCCACCAGAGCTCTGGCTCCACCCCTCCTATAGACCCGCAGATCTCGGCTCCTCTCCCCCCTATAGAACCCAGAGCTCTGCTCCTCCCCCCCCTCCCCTCCGTATAGACCCCAGATCTCATCCGGAGCTACCTCTCCTCCTTAAAGACCCCAGAGCTCGTCTCCTCTCCCTCCAATAAGACCCGAGCTCAGCCTTAATCCTCTCCTCCATAGACCTCAAGCCATCAGCTACCTCAACCCTCCATTAGACCCCCAGAGCGCTCATCTCCTCTCCCTCCAATAAGACCCCAGAGCTCAGGCTCTCTGCTCCCTCCTATATACCCAGAGCTCAGCTTCCACCCAATGCCTATATACCCCCAGAGCTCGGCTTCTCTCCCTCCTATATACCCAGGAGCTCGGTTCTTCCCTCCTATAGACCCCATAGCTCAGCTCTCTCCCTCCGTATATACCACCAGAGAACTTTCTTCCTCCCCCCTCTACACCCCAGAGCTCAGCTTCTCTCCCTCCTATATACCCCAGAGCTCGGCTTCTCTCTCTCCTATATACACCAGAGCTCAGCTTCTCTCCCTCCTCTATACCCCAGAGCTCAGCTTCTCTCCCTCCTCTATACCCCAGAGCTCAGCTTCTCTCCCTCCTATATACTCCAGAGCTCAGCTTCTCTCCTTCCTATATACCCCAGAGCTCAGCTTCTCTCCCTCCTATATACCCCAGAGCTCAGCTTCTCTCCCTCCTATATACCCCAGAGCTCGGCTTCTCTCCCTGCTATATACCCCAGAGCTCAGCTTCTCTCCCTCCTATATACACCAGAGCACAGCTTCTCTCCCTCCTATATACACCAGAGCTCAGCTCCTCTCCCTCCTATATACCCCAGAGCTCAGATTCTCTCCCTTCTATATACCCCAGAGCTCAGCTTCTCTCCCTTCTATATACCCCAGAGCTCAGCTTCTCTCCCTCCTATATACCCCAGTGCTCAGCTTCTCTCGCTCCTATATACCCCAGAGCTCGGCTCCTCTCCCTCCTCTATACCCCAGAGCTCAGCTTCTCTCCCTCCTATATACCCCAGAGCTCAGCTTCTCTCCCTCCTATATACCCCAGAGCTCAGCTTCTCTCCCTCCTATATACCCCAGAGCTCAGCATCTCTCCCTCCTATATACCCCAGAGCTCAGCATCTCTCCCTCCTATATACCCCAGAGCTCAGCTTCTCTCCCTCCTCTATACCCCAGAGCTCAGAAAAGTCTGCCTGAAGATGATGAGCATTCACACTAGACCGATGCTTTAGTGACTAGAAGCTGCGGTGACATTGCCCGACCTCCATCACATCTCCTGCCGGACGTCTCTTTAATCCTCTATTTCCCATCATCTGGGGACGGAGGCGTCTTTGTGGCACAATAAATATTTGATAAAAGCTTCCATCAGATCCACAGAACCCTCCCAAGGAGAATAACATTCCAGGGGAGGACGGGGACAGGGACGTCTTTGGAACAATATGTGAGGAGCCGGCGCCTCCGGTTTCCTTGGTTTCTATCAAATATCATCAGCGGGTTCTTAGCGGCGAATCTGTGCAAAGAAAGGGTCTTGATGTCTTGTAGATGCTGAGGAGGTGACACATTGACAAGTTCTCGTGGGCTTTGTTGTCTTCTGCTCCATTATGTTTCATTGTGGTTGAACTGCTCCATCTTCAGTCTTATAGAGCAGAAATGTAACAACATAGAGATTACAATGCTCAGGTGTATTATGGAAGAACCGGCAATTGGCATCAGTCAGGGTGGGGTCAGCTATGAGGAGTTTTCCATAGAACTGCAAAGAAACCCATGGATTGTCTTACAGGAGTGTCTACCCAACACAAGCACTTCCCATAGAACTTATTACCGTAGTAGTATTGTGCAATTTACCTCTCATACCAGGAACGGGCCCCAGAAAGTCTCAGCTTAGAATAGAGATCAGATCAGGCTTACAGGCGACTCTCCATTCCATCAGGAACACAGCGCTCCCCTATACTGGGAACTTCCATAGAACAGAATGGAGAACACACCTCTCCCCTGTACTGGGAACTCCCATAGAGGAGAATGGAGAACACAGTGCTCCCCTGTACTGGGAACTCCCATAGAACAGAATGGAGAACACAGCACTCCCCTGTACTGGGAACTCCCATAGAACAGAATGGAGAACACAGCGCTCCCCTGTACTGGGAACTCCCATAGAACTGAATGCAGAACACAGCACTCCCCTGTACTGGGAACTCCCATAGAACAGAATGGAAAGTCAGGTACATGCATGACCAGCTCTCTATTCTAAGCCGATAATTTTGGGGGCTTGTTCCTGGGACAGATGTGAGACCCGCACCTATCCAGCTTTGATGACATATCCCAGCCATATGGCATTAAAAAGACTAACAGTAATGCAGCTGAACTCATTTTAGGACGAAGGTAACAAACAAAAGCGTCTTCTGGGAATGTGGGAATTTTTGTTTAACATCTCAGATAAAGTTAAAAAAAAAAAACATAAAACTAATGCAGCTGCTAGAAGTCCAAAGGAATCCATGCTCTGAGTCTCGGGGATTGAGCTCGGAGAAACAATCGAAGAGAAACACTTTGTCTTTATTTATTCAATTAAATGTAACATAAAGTAAATGTAGCGAATGTCAGTAAATAATATTGGACTCCTAGAAGTCTTCTCCAGCTCCAAAGTATCTATTCCCCTTGTGTCTGAGATCAGGAGCATCCCCGTCTCACAACCATATGTTGCAATTGAGAGCACAATGGCTGAGATCACTTTGGAGGTGACTGGGACATCTTGCTTCATCTTCATTCCCATGTCATTCTTGATGGTCTCCAACCAACGAACCTTTGGTCTTCTCTTTCCTTTCACCAATGCCCACCCCAAGTGGCATCTCCTTTTCTAGTGACTTCCCCTTATCTCATGACCACTAGTTTCCTGGTCTTCTTGGGACAATTCTGTGTCTATTCTAAGAAGAACTTCTCTGTTGGAGATCCTCGCTGTCCATTAGATTAGTAGAAGTCTTCTCCAGCTCCAAAGTATCTATTTCCCTTCTGTCTGAGATCAGAAGCTTCCGCATCTCAAAACCATATGTTGCAATTGAGAGCACAATGGCTTAGATAAGTCTTTGGAGGTGACTGAGACATCTTTCTTTATCTTCATTTCCATGTCATTCTTGATGGTCTCCAACCAAAGAAACTTTGGTCTCCTCTATCCTTTCTCCAAATCCCATCTAATTTTCTATTGACTTCCCCTCATCTCATGACCAGAATAGACCAGTTTCCTTGTCTTCTAGGGACAATTATGTGCTTATTCAATGAAGACCTTCTCTGTCGGAGATCCTCGCTGTCCATTGGATTCATAGAAGTCTTCTTCAGCTCCAAAGTATCTATTTCCCTTCTGTCTGAGATCAGAAGCTTCCACGTTTCACAACCATATGCTACAACTAAGAGCACAGTAGCTGAGATCAGTCTTTGGAGGTGACTGAGACATCTTGCTTTGTCTTCATTCCCATGTCATTCTTGATGGTCTCCAACCAACAAACCTTTGGTCCCGTCTTTCCTTTCACCAATGCCCATCTCCTTTTCTAGTGACTTCCTCATCTCATGACCAGACTAGACCAGTTACCTTGTCCTCTAGGGTCAATTCTGTGTTTATTCTAGGAAGACCATGTCTGTTGGAGATCCTCGTTGTCCAGCTCCAGCTCCAAAGTATCAATTTTCCTTGTCTGAGATAAGGAGCTTCCGTGTCTCACAACCATATGTTACAATTGAGAGCACAATGGCTGAGATCAGTCTTTGGAGGTGACTGAGACATCTTGCTTTATCTTCATTCCCATGTTACTCTTGATGGTCCCAACCAAGGAACCTTTGGTCTCCTGTTTCCTTTCATCAAAGCCCATCTCCTTTTCTAGTGAATTCCCCTCATCTCATGACCAGAAAAGACCAGTTTCCTTGTCTTCTAGGGTCAATTCTGTGTTTATTCTATGAAGACCTTCTTTGTTGGATATCCTCGTTGTCCATTGGATTCATAGAAGTCTTCTCCAGCTCCAAAGTATCAATTTTCCTTCTGTCTGAGATCAGGAGCTTCCACGTTTCACAACCATATGCTACGACTGAGAGCACAATGGTTGAGATTGGTCTTGATGACTGAGACATCTTGCTTTATCTTCATTCCCATGTCAGTCTTGATAGTCTCCAACCAACTAACCTTTGGTCTCCTGTTTCCTTTCACCAATGCCCATCTCCTTTTCTAGTGACTTCCCCTCATCTCATTACCAGAAAAGACCAGTTATCTTGTCTTCTAAGGTCAATTCTGTGTTTATTC
Source organism: Phyllomedusa bahiana (assembly GCA_025379985.1). Taxonomy (NCBI): domain Eukaryota; kingdom Metazoa; phylum Chordata; class Amphibia; order Anura; family Hylidae; genus Phyllomedusa; species Phyllomedusa bahiana. The sequence goes on along the minus strand of JAODAL010020361.1, from coordinate 52,695 downwards.
TATGAAGACCTTCTCTGTTGAAGATCCTCGTTGTCCATTGGATTTGTAAAAGTCTTCTCCAGCTCCAAAGTATCAATTTTCATCTGTCTGAGATCAGGAGCTTCCGTTTCTAACAACCATATGTTGCAATTAAGAGCCCAATGGCTGAGATCAGTCTTTGGAGGTGACTGAGACATCTTGCTTTATCTTCATTCCCATGTCATTCTTGATGGTCTCCAACCAAAGAACCTTTGGTCTCCTCTATCCTTTCTCCAATTCCCATCTAATTTTCTATTGACTTCCCCTCATCTCATTACCAGAATAGACCAGTTTCCTTGTCTTCTAGGGACAATTATGTGCTTATTCAATGAAGACCTTCTCTGTCGGAGATCCTCGCTGTCCATTGGATTCATAGAAGTCTTCTCCAGCTCCAAAGTTTCTATTTCCCTTCTGTCTGAGATCAGAAGCTTCCACGTTTCACAACCATATGCTACAACTAAGAGCACAGTAGCTGAGATCAGTCTTTGGAAGTGACTGAGACATCTTGCTTTGTCTACATTCCCATGTCATTCTTGATGGTCTCCAACCAACAAACCTTTGGTCTTGTCTTTCCTTTCACCAATGCCCATCTCCTTTTCTAGTGACTTCCTCATCTCATGACCAGACTAGACCAGTTACCTTGTCCTCTAGGGTCAATTCTGTGTTTATTCTAGGAAGACCATGTCTGTTGGAGATCCTCGTTGTCCATTGGATTCATAGAAGTCTTCTCCAACTCCAAAGTATCAATTTTCCTTGTCTGAGATCAGGAGCTTCCATGTCTCACAACCATATGTTACAATTGAGAGCACAATGGCTGAGATCAGTCTTTGGAGGTGACTGAGATATCTTGCTTTATCTTCATTCCCATGTTACTCTTGATGGTCTCCAACCAAGGAACCTTTGGTCTCCTGTTTCCTTTCATCAAAGCCCGTCTCCTTTTCTAGTGAATTCCCCTCATCTCATGACCAGAAAAGACCAGTTTCCTTGTCTTCTAGGGTCAATTCTGTGTTTATTCTATGAAGACCTTCTTTGTTGGATATCCTCGTTATCCATTGGATTCATAGAAGTCTTCTCCAGCTCCAAAGTATCAATTTTCCTTCTGTCTGAGATCAGGAGCTTCCACATTTCACAACCATATGCTACGACTGAGAGCACAATGGCTGAGATTGGTCTTGATGACTGAGACATCTTGCTTTATCTTCATTCCCATGTCAGTCTTGATAGTCTCCAACCAACTAACCTTTGGTCTCCTGTTTCCTTTCACCAATGCCCATCTCCTTTTCTAGTGACTTCCCCTCATCTCATTACCAGAAAAGACCAGTTATCTTGTCTTCTAAGGTCAATTCTGTGTTTATTCTATGAAGACCTTCTCTGTTGAAGATCCTCGTTGTCCATTGGATTTGTAAAAGTCTTCTCCAGCTCCAAAGTATCAATTTTCATCTGTCTGAGATCAGGAGCTTCCGTTTCTAACAACCATATGTTGCAATTAAGAGCCCAATTGCTGAGATCAGTCTTTGGAGGTGACTGAGACATCTTGCTTTATCTTCATTCCCATGTCATTCTTGATGGCCTCCAACCAACGAACCTTTGGTTTCCTCTTTCCTTTCACCAATTCCCATCTCCTTTTCTAGTGACTTCCCCTCATCTCATGACCAGAATAGACCAGTTTCCTTGTCTTCTATGGTCAATTCTGTGCCTATTCTATGAAGACCTTCTTTGTCGGAGATCCTCGTTGTCCATTGGATTCATAGAAGTCTTCTCCAGCTCCAAAGTATCAATTTTCCTTCTGTCTGAGATCAGGAGCTTCCGCGTCTCACAACCATATGTTACAATTGAGAGCCCAATGGCTGAGATCAGTCTTTGGAGGTGACTGAGACATCTTGCTTTATATTCATTCCCATGTTACTCTTGATGGTGTCCAACCACGGAACCTTTGGTCTCCTGTTTCCTTTCACCAAAGCCAATCTCTTTTTCTATTGACTTACCCTCATCTCGTGACCAGAAAAGACCAGTTTCCTTGTCTTCTAGGGTCAATTCTGTGTTTATTCTATGAAGACCTTCATTGTTTGAGATCCTTGTTGTCCATTGGATTCATAGAAGTCTTCTCCAGCTCTAAAGTATAAATTTTCCTTCTGTCTGAGATCAGGAGCTTCCACGTTTCACGACCATATGCTACAACTAAGAGCACAGTAGCTGAGATCAGTCTTTGGAGGTGACTAAGACATCTTGCTTTATCTTCATTCCCATATCATTCTTGATGGTCTCCAACCAATGAGCCTTTGGTCTCCTCTTTCCTTTCACCAATGTCCACCTCCTTTTCTAGTGACTTCCCCTCATCTAATTACAAGAATAGACCAGTTTCCTTGTCTTCTAGGGACAATTCTGTGTTTATTCTATGAAGACCTTCTCTGTTGGAGATCCTCGTTGTCCGTTGGATTCATAGAAGTCTTCTCCAACTCAAAAGTATTTATTTTCCTTTTGTCTGATATCAGGAGCTTACATGTCTCACATCCATGTGTTGCAATTGAGAGCAGAATGATTTAGATCAGTCTTTGGAGGTGACTGACATCTTGCTTTATCTTCATTCTCATGTCATTCTTGATGGTCTCCAACCAACAAACCTTTGGTCTCCTCTTTTCTTTCACCAATGCCCATCTCCTTTTCTAGTGACTTTCCCTCATCTTATGACCAGAATAGACCAGTTTCTTTGTCTTCTAGACACAATTCTGTGTTTATTCTAAGAAGACCGTGTCTGTTGGAGATCCTCCCTGTCTACTGGATTCATAGATGTCTTCTCCAGCTCCAAAGTATCTATTTCCCTTCTGTCTGAGATGAGGAGCTTCCGTGTCTCACAACCATATGTTGCAAATGAGAGCACAATGGTTTAGATCAGTATTTGGAGGTGACTGAGACATCTTGCTTTATCTTCATTCCCATGTTACTCTTGATGGTCTCCAACCAAGGAACCTTTGGTCTCCTGTTTCCTTTCACCAAAATCCATCTCCTTTTCTATTGACTTCCCCTCATCTCATGACCAGAGTAGACCAGTTTCCTTGTCTTCTAAGGACAATTCTGTGCCTATTCTATGAAGACTGCCTCTCTTGGAGATCCTCGTTGTCCATTGGATTCATAGAAGTCTTCTCCAGCTCCAAAGTATCAATTTTCCTTCTGTCTGAGATCTGGAGCTTCCACGTCTCATGACCATAAGCTACAACTAAGAGCACAATGGCTGAGATCAGTCTTTGGAGGTGACTGGGATACCCTTACTCTTCCAGTCATGCTAAATCACAGTCCTGGACCAAAATTATTTTACTATCCCGAAATTAAGATGTACTGTGAGGCCATTTCTCTCCTCCGTCGTCCTCACGATGGCCGCCCCACTCTTGGATTATTACACCTTCTGATTTGTTCATCTTTTCGTTACCTTTCCTTGGACTCATTACTCTTGTGCTACCAGACATCAGGAGAAGATTAACCACCAGCCTGGAATATGCATGAGAATAAAATACATATTCATAGAAGACGTCCCACCAATGCAAACACTTCCCCCGTAGATCACTTCATTCCCTTTTAGCCCTATTTTTCTTTGCAGGAAAATGGAATTTATGACCAGAACATTTTCTATAAAGAACCTGGAGGAGATGAGTTGTGGATTCATCCAACATCTCCTGACGCTTAAAGGCGATTGTGAAATAATAGTTATAAAGTTATAAAAAGCAGGAATATTTTACTTGTCATTTATAGGGAGTAGAATCTGGTGGAGGAGTAATCATAGAGGCGATGCTTGCACTCCAATGATGTGACTGTGCCCTTGTTGATTAAATACTTGAAAGGGGTGTTCACACTACAATGATTGGCTTTTGCTGTGTAGGGACAGATAATTGAAGACGTTTTCTAAATACATTGCTCTTTTAATATTACCCTGGTCAAGAGAAAAGAGAGATTTTATCTGCTCTGAGTGCACACAAGTGTCTCTAGGTTACCATTCATATCTCCCTTCTGGATTAGATGGAGAGCAGGAAGTGACGTCACCATGGTCGGACGGAGCAGAGACACACAAGTGTCTCTAGGTGACTGTTCATATCTCCCTTCCTAATTAGACAGAGAGCAGGATAAACTTTTACTAAATCAATTGGATAAGATGAAGAAAGTGTAGGAAATACATGTGAAGGCTAAGTATGTTTTATCTGCTATTCAGTGATTTTACTACAATGATTCAATTTCAGCATGTAGGGACAGGTAATTGAAGACTTTTTCCGAATACATTATGCTTTTAACTCTGCCCTGGTCAGGAAAAGAGATTTTGCCTATTTTTCTGGTCTTTTTCGCTCTTGGGTAATGTGGATAAGTTAAGGCTTAGTGGATTTTATTTATCTGTTATACAGTGATTTTACCACAATGATTGCTCTTTTGAAATTGTGCTGGTCAGAAGAGAAGAGAGATTTTATCTGCTCTGAGTGCACAAAAGTGTCTCTAGGTTACCGTCCATTTCTACCTACCTGATTAGACAGAGAGGAGAGAGTGACGTCACCATGGTTGGAGGTAGCAGAGTTTTTATCTCTAACCAGATTAGATGACTAACCTTTAATAAACAATTGTTTTCGCTCCTTGGAGCTCTGTAATTTTGTTTACTACAGATTAAATCTTCTGCACTTATGTCACTGTAACCCTCAGCTATTTATAGAGGAGCTAAATATGATAATCACTGTTATAGATCCTCTCACAGTCTGACCAGAAAGTGGGAACCTGAAGCTGTAGAACCACCTACAGTGTGAACATGAAATGTTAGCCTGAAGCTGTAGAACCATCCACAGCCTGAACAGGAAGTTTGAGCCTGGAGCTGTAGAACCACCCACAACCTGAACAAGAATTGGGAACCTCAAGCTGTAGAACCACCCACAACCTGAACAAGAAGTGGGAACCTAAAGCTGTAAAACTGCCCACGGCCTACACAGGAAGTAGGAGCCTGAAGCTGTAGAACCACCCACAGCCTGAACAAGAAGTGGGAGCCTGGAGCTGTAGAACTGCCCACAGCCTGAACAAGAAGTTTGAGCCTGAAGCTGTAGAACTACCCACAGTCTGATCAGGAAGTGGGAGCCTGAAGCTCTAGAACTACCCACAATCTGATCAGGAAGTGGGAGCCTGAAGCTGGAGAACCGCCCACAGCCTGAACAGGAAGAGGGAGACTGAAGCTGTAGAACCACCCACAACCTGAACAAGAAGTGGGAACCTCAAACTGTAGAACTGCCCACGGCCTACACAGGAAGTAGGAGCCTGAAGCTGTAGAACCACCCATAGCCTGAACAAGAATTGGGAGCCTGGAGCTGTAGAACCACCCACAGCCTGAACAAGAATTGGGAGCCTGAAGCTGTAGAACCGCCCACAGCCTGAACAAGAAGTTTGAGCCTGAAGCTGTAGAACGGCTAACAGTCTGATCAGGAAGTGGGAGCCTGAAGCTGTAGAACCACCCACAGTCTGATCAGGAAGTGGGAGCCTGAAGCTGGAGAACCGCCCACAGCCTGAAGAGGAAGTGGGAACCTGAAGCTGTACATCCGCCCCCACCGTTACCAGGCAATGTGAGTCCGAAGCTGCCTGTGACTCTGGGAAACAACATGGTGAGAAAACCCCTTTAAGAATTTGGCTGGTTCAGACCTTAATTTTTAGATACCCTACTGGGGAATCTAAGTAAATAGAGGGGTGTCTTAAACTCATGAGCCTCCTCCTAAGACAGAATGGAGAAGAAGAAGCCCTTATTTACTATCACTGTCTACAACTGCACCAGATCCCCGCGGCTTGTGCTGATTGATCGGTGCCGCTGCAGACTTGTCTCACTTTTACACACGGTGTTTTTTTGGCTTACTCTCTACTGCAGAATGTTGGTGCATTTTTGGTGCAATGTGTCATATTGCAACCATGCTTACTTTTTGGTGAGTCAGTGTGCAGAAAGGGTCTTAAAGGGAACCTGCCACATTGTACGTGTGGCTGCCGAGTCCACCAATGGGTTGGAACGGTCACTAGTAAACAAAGGACAGAGCGCCACCCAGAGGTTTTACCTTCAATTGTTGAACAATAGCAGAGGTGAGACCGGTTTATTCTGTTATTTTATGACCTTGGCCAGGTTCTTCTTTTTTACAGGAGTCAAAAAAATTATTATTATTCATTAAAACTCCTCTCCCTGAGGGAAACATGTCCTGAAAGTGCGGGAAGCCTGTGCCTGTTGTGCAGGGTGTCACCGCATTGTACTGGGCAGATGATACCGGCGGGCACCGCTGAGTGGACTGGTATTTATGGAATCTGCATGGCTCCGTCAAGGTTTGAATATTTCAGCGTTATTGCTGCCAATTTATTATGTTCATTTGTGGAGAATGGCGCGCGTTAATGAGTCTCGCAAATGAATAGTGCGCCATGCGCCTCTCCGAGCCCACGAGATTTCACATCCTAATGAGGGAAGCCATTGTGTGCCAATCATAAGGATACGTCAGTATATATATATATATACAATATTGTAAATACAGTATAAAAGTGTCTGTAGTATAAAGTGTATATAGTAAATACAGTATAAAAGTGCATGAAGTATAAAGTGTATATAAAATATAACGTATGTAGTGTAAATAAAAATGTATAAAGTATATATAGTATATATAAAACTGTATATAGTATATGGTGTAAATAAAAGTGAATATAGTATAAAGTATATAGTAAATACACTATAAAAGTGTCTGTAGTATAAAATAGATAATGTATATTAAAGTGCATATAGTATAAAGTATACAGTGTAAATGAAAGTGCATTTAAAAATAGAAGCCCCATAAATTTATTTTTTATATAAAAGTATATAGTTTTAAAGTATAAAGTAAATCGTAAAAAAAGGGCCCTGTAGTAAAACTTGTTAAAAAAGTGCATAAAGTGTATATGAAAGTATAAAGCATAGAAGTGAAGATAGTGTAAAGTATATAGTAAATACAGTATAAAAGTGCCTGTAGTAAAAAGTGTATATAAAAGTGCATAAAGTGTATATGAAAGTATAAAGCATAGAAGTGAGATTTTTTTGTAAGTTATTTTAAATTTCAGTATAAAAGTGCCTGTAGTAAAACGTGTATATAAAAGTGCATAAAGTGTATATGAAAGTATAAAGCATAGAAGTGAAGATAGTGTAAAGTATATAGTAAATACAGTATAAAAGTGCCTGTAGTAAAAAGTGTATATAAAAGTGCATAAAGTGTATATGAAAGTATAAAGCATAGAAGTGAAGATAGTGTAAAAGTTATAGTAAATACAGTTAAAAGTCCCGTAGAAAAAAGTGTTTAAATAAAAGTGCTTTAAAGGTTATGAATTATAAGGATAGAAGTAAAGAAGTGTAAATATTTTGTAAATTTAAGTATAAAATTGAAAAAGTATTTTAAAAATTCTGCAGTAGTTAAAGTATATTGTTTATATGGAAAAAATATAGAATAAAACATTTAGTAATAAAAAAAGTGCTTAGTAAAAAGTATGAGGGTGACATGTATGTCGGGGGGCTGGGTATTTGGGCTATGGTTTTTCAGCCAAAAAACTGTTCAGCCTTGTTTTCGAGTATGAGCAGGGGGGCAGTCCAAACTTTTGCGCAATCGGCGCCCGCGGTCACTTGAAATGCGTTTTAAAATGGAGGGCTTTTCTGGGGGCGTGCATAAAAATGTCACATCTACCATTTATGACGGAGCCAGCCCAAAAGGAAAAAGGGGTTTCCTGACCCTGAGGGTCGTGGGGAAACTAGAGGCACCAAATCTTTGCCCCGCAGTAAAAGGTTCATAGTTCGGGTGGATTTTAAAATGTTTAAACCCCTTAACGACCGTGCACGGTCTTTTGGCGTGGCCCGGGCAGGTCGTTGTCTGCAGCGATTTTTTTGGACAGAGCCCTCAGAGCTCTCCTGCGGCACCCGGGCAGGGGGGAGAAACCTCAGCAACCCGGTGCTTTAACCCTTTTTTTGCAGCGGTGCGTTACCACAGCGAATAAAAAGGGGTTCCCCTACTTGTGGGGTGATTGGAAAACCCCGGTGACCTGACAGACCCCGGGGAAATGGTGCATAGTCAGCCCTGGGGAATGGTGGCCCCAGGTCTGTCTATGTAAAAACCCAGTTCCCAGGCGATGTGTGCTGTCCTATCACTGCTGTGTCAAGTGACAGAGATTAGAATGTTTAGAATATGAAAATGCTAATACTTATAAATGTAAAAAAAAAAAGTAAAACAGTTTCCCTTCAGGGATTAAAAAAAAAAAAATAAAAAATAAAAAAGTGTAAAAAAAAAAAGAATAAAAAATTAAATAATTTAAAAAAAAAAATAAATTTTTTTAAAAGAATTAAATTTTCATATATTACACACAAAAAAAAAACCCCAAACGTATTAGGTATCCACACGGACCCTAATAACCTGTGAATTAATCTAAAAGTTATTAAAATTGGAAAAGTGAATGGTTTAATTTTAAAGTTTAAAAAAAAAAAAAAAAAAAAAATTTTTAAAAAAAAAACTGCAATAACTTCTAAGTGAACTTAAAATATTCCCCAAAAGTATAACTTTTTCCCCATAAAACGAGACCTGTACAACTGATCTTTTAAAAAAAAAAAAATGTCAACAACTGTTGAACGCGAGGAGGGCAAAAAACTAAAAAAAAATGTTCTGGTCATTAACTACTTTTCAGGCCTGGGGCTTAAGGGGTTAAAGAGATTTAGAACTGTCCTCTGTGCACCTTGATCATACGTGTTGCCTGTAGTGTCTATTAAAGTGCATATAGTAAAAAGTATATATAAAAGTGAATAAAGTAAAGTGCATATAGTTTAACTTTTTTATGTAAATTAAAGGATTAATATTGTGTATATTAAAAGGCATTAGTATAGAGTAAAAAAGTATTTTTAAGCATAAACAGTCATCGTTTAAAGTATAAAGTGTGTATTAAATGCATATTACTGGGGAAGAGTTAAAATTATTTTTTGCTTACTTGCCATCTTTACAAGTCCCCTGGGGTGTAAATAGCAAAAAGGGGGCAATCCATCCTACAAAAGCAAAGGGGTGGGGGGAAAAAAATAAAAAAAAAACTTTTTAAAGTTATAGAAAAGTGATATAGCATAAAAGTATATATAAAAGTGATATTGCATAAAGTATATTTGTTGTATGTGGAGCTTTGTTGTGTTTTGAAGTCTAGAGGGTTTCTGCGGTGCTAGCTTTTCTTTCACCTGTACACAGTCTAAGTGATTCTTCCCCTGGACACTGCCTTGTATGTGCTTTGCTCTTTATCTCCAGCCTATGTGAGCCTCCCTCCTTGGATGCTCTCCCCCTCTTTCTCCAAACTCTTATCTGGTATGTACACTCTCCTCCCCCTATGTATGTTTTCCTGGTTTGCCTCCTTGACTGCCCCATTGTGAGATCTGATAGAGGCAGCGAAGAGCCCTTGACTGTTCTCTGCCAGGCTGATTATGGCCAGAGAGGTGTAAATGTTATCAGCAGGACCTGAGAGGTATAAGTGTTATCAGCAGAACCTAATGAGTGTGAAGAAAGCTGGAGCCAACCCAGTGCAGAATCAGATTAACCTAATATGCTTTCATGTATTGCTCTTCCATGTTGATCAAATCTAATCTTATCTATCCCTGTCCGGAGAACAATAAAGTGATTATTATGTCATTGCCTACTATTTTTAATGAGTCTGCCTACAGATCAGCTCTTCGCCTGACGGCAGCAGTAAAGTGAAACTAGTCCTCTCTGCTGATCTTATCCTTTCATGTATTGCTCTTATCATGACCCTGTGGTCAAGTCTAATCTTATTTATTCCTGAGTGATCATTCTGTTGTTACCTACTATTTGTAATGAGAGTACATACAGATTAACTCTTCCACTCAGAAAAGTGAGACCGGTCCACTCTGCTGATCCTATTCTTTCATGTGTTGCTCTTATCATGGCCCTGTGGCCTAGTCTAATCTTATTTATTCCTGAGTGATCATTCTGTGGTTACCTACTATTTGTAATGAGACTACATACAGATTAACTCTTCCAAATTGAGACTGGTCCACTCTGCTCTTGCTCTTCCTTTGCATGTCTAGTCTAAACAGTATCTGTTCCCTGCCCAGAGAACAATTGAGCGATCATTATGTCATTCCCTACTATTTGTAATTAAACTACATAGCGATAAGCAGCCGTGTTAGTGAAGTCAGATTAGGCAGAAGTTTTATCTCTTCACTATCACGACTAGAGAAGGGCAAGATGTTAAATGTAATTTTTAATTGCATAGGACTGCCGAAATCGCAAAAAAAATTCTGCCAATTTTTTTAAAATATAATTTTCCAGCAATAGTGTTTTTAACAAAAATCCCTCTTTCTGATGGAGTCCTCTCTGCTGATCTTATCCTTTCTTGTATTGCTCTTATCATGACCCTGTGGTCTAGTTAATCTATTCCTGATCATTCTGTGGTTACCTACTATTTGTAATGAGACTACATACAGATTAACTCTTCCAAATTGAGACTGGTCCACTCTGCTCTTGCTCTTACCATTGCACTGTCTAGTCTAAACAGTATCTGTTACTGTCCAGAGAACAATTGAGCGATCATTATGTCATTCCCTACTATTTGTAATGAAACTACATAGCGATAAGCAACAGTGTTAGTGAAGTCAGATTAGGCAGAAGTTGTATCTCTTCACTATCACGACTAGAGAAGGGCAAGTTAATTGTAATTTTTAATTGCATAGGACTGCAAAAATAGTAAAAAAAAAACTACTACAATTTAGATTTTTTAATATAGTTTTCCAGCAATATTGTTTTTAACAAAAATCCCTCTTTCTGATGGAGGTATCCCTCTAAAGGCATGTTCACACGGTTTAAAATGGGCCGTATTTCGGTCCGTAATTACGCGCCGAAGTGCGCCAATTACGGGCCGAAAAGGCCAATCATTATGATAAATTCACAGGTTCTCATGAAACTATGGATTACGTCTCCCCCGCTGCTCATCGGAGGCCAGACGGTGGATAATTGACATGTGACTTAATAGCGGCGTATAGCGCCGCGGGCAATTCAAGTCTATGGGCCGGCGAAGTGGGCCCCTGCTTACTCCGCACTCCCGACCCCCCAGTCAACGGCGTAATTGCGGGGCGTAATTAGTCCCGCAATTTAAAGCCGTGTGAACAACCCTAACACTGAGAGAAGGGAGGGTGGACGAGCAGAGAACGCTCCAACTCAGCAGCAACATCTGATGTTCCAGACATGGATACATTGTTTCACTAATAGAACTCTCCGACTCAGCAGCAACATCTGATGTTCCAGACATGGATACATTGTTTCACTAATAGAACTCTCCGACTCAGCAGCAACATCTTATGTTCCAAACATGGATACATTGTTTCACTAATAGAACGCTCAAACACAGCAGCAACATCTGATGTTCCAGACATGGATACATTGTTTCACTAATAGAACGCTCAAACACAGCAGCAACATCTGATGTTCCAGACATGGATACATTGTTTCACTAATAGAACGCTCAAACACAGCAGCAACATCTGATGTTCCAGACATGGATACATTGTTTCACTAATAGAACTCTCCGACTCAGCAGCAACATCTGATGTTCCAAACATGGATACATTGTTTCACTAATAGAACTGTCCGACTCAGCAGCAAAATCTGATGTTCCAGACCCGGATACATTGTTTCACTAATAGAACTCTCCAACACAGCAGCAACATCTGATGTTCCAGACCCGGATACATTGTTTCACTAATAGAACTCTCCAACACAGCAGCAACATCTGATGTTCCAGACCCGGATACATTGTTTCACTAATAGATCTCTATGACTCTCTATGACACAGTTCGGCATGAGATGAATTATGACTTTATGTTAACAAATAGATGACTTTCTATATATTAATCTCAATTTTGGAACAAAAAGTCGACACGTTTCAGGGGAGACGGCGCAAACCATCCCTGTGCACGATGGCCGCATCCCAATTACCAGAGACGGAGGCGGATTAGGGGCCATTAATGAATAACAATCTAATGTCAATGCATTTCGCAGAGCAAATTGGTGGAGTCAGAGCAGATTAGCAAGTAAAATATTCCTGTAAACACAACACCTTCTACTCTCCAAAGACATTTTCTATCAGTAATTGCAAATGTACACAGAGAAGTAATGGGGTGATTAATCATAGAGCAGAGCCCGGCGCCGTCACGCACTGTTATCCGCAGCCTCCATATGGATTTCTGTGTTGTTGGTAGAAGTAACCTTCGGGGATATCCTTAACACAGGACAATTCTCCTGCTTTCTCCTTGCATCTCTGTCTGAGGGTCTTTTTACCCTAGAGCTTTTTGGCCATTGTTGAGCCCCGATCTGTGTCAGGCTGGTGTGTTTGGGGCCCAATAGTAGAGTTGAAAATTGGTGCTCTCCTAGAATCAACTTCACTGGTGAGCCCAAAGAATCAATGCCACTGATCAGAGGCGTAACTTGAAGCTTCTGGGCCCTGGTGCAAATAGTGAAATTGGGCCCTTCAGTTACCATGTGCCATTTACAATGATGTGGCAGAAGGGCTTTTGGGGCCCCCTCAGGCTGCAGGGCCCGGTAGCGACTGTTACGTCTGCAACCCCTGTAGCTACGCCCCTGCTACTGGTCGCTCCACCAATCAAATCTACAGGGGGACCCTGAGATTCTATTCTACTGGTGGGCCCCAAAAATCAACTCCATTGGTGGGACCAAGAATGAACCTCACTAGTGGACTCCAAGAACTAACTCCACTGTTGAGGACCAAGAATCTACTCCACTGGTGGCCAAACATATACAAAAAATCCATAGACATACAGATACAAAAATGATCAGTAAGCACAAATACACAAATAAAAAGGCACAAAGTAGGAACAATCTCAGGTATACCCTACTTGACCTAATGCATAATCCTATGAGATAAATATACAGGGTAACCGTCCCAAAAAGGACGACCCCATCCGATCCCTGTTATACCCTACTTGACCTATTGCAAAATTCTATGAGATAAATATATAGGGTAACCGTCCCGAAAAGGACGACCCCATCCGATCCCTGCTAGTCCCTTCTTGACCTATTGCAAAATCCTATGATATAAATATACAGGGTAACCATCCTTAAAAGGACGACCCTATCCGATCCCTGTTATACCCTACTTGACCTAATGCAAAATCCTATGAGATAAATATACAGGGTAACCGTACCGAAAAGGACGACCCCAACCGATCCCTGTTATACCCTACTTGACCTATTGCAAAATCCTATGAGATAAGTATATAGGGTAACCGTCATGAAAAGAACGACCCCATTTGATCCCTGTTATACCTTACTTGACCAAATGCAAAATCCTATGAGATAAATATACAAGGTAACCATCCTGAAAAGGACGACCCCATCCGATCCCTGCTATTCCCTACTTGACCTATTGCAAAATCCTATGAGATAAACATACAGGGTAACCATCCTGAAAAGGACGACCCCATCCCATCCCTGTTATTCCCTACTTGACCTATTGCAAAATCCTATGAGATAAATATACAGGCTAACCGTCCCGAAAAGGACGACCCCATCCCATCCCTGTTATACCCTACTTGATCTAATGCAAAATCCTATGAGATAAATATACAGGGCAACCGTCCCGTAAAGGACGACCCCATCCCTAAGCCTATCCCTAGTGCACACTGAGCTCTGCACTAAAATAGTACCTCAAAAAGGTCCCAACATGTTTTGGTGTGTCTATATGTGCGATCCTGCAGCTGTGGCTGTGGCGCCGCTATGTTTGCCATGGGTGCTGTGGCAATGGCTTTGCTTGTTCCCGTAAGCTGACCTATGCATTGGAACATGAAGTGCGGCGGCTGTGTATTTCCTGCGTGCGGCCGTACATGTCAGCGGCACAGCTCTCAGCAAGGTGCACACCTCCTTTGCCCTATACCTCCCCGTAGGCACAACACGTCGCACAACACGGCACACACCCGGATTATGCTCTGTTTTGGGCTGGTCATGATACCCGTTCTCTGCGCCTCTGCATATTGAACCCCCATCCGTTATCACTGTAATGTGTGTAATATCTTGTTGTCTGTAGCTTAGTTCCAAGTTATTGGACGCAGAGGCGTAACTTGAAGCTCCTGGGCCCCAATGCAAAAAGTGAAATTGGGCCCCCTGGCTATTATGTGTTATGTATAATACTGATGTCTTCCTATGTGGCTGGAGGCTTTTGGGCCCCCTCATGCTGCAGGTCCCGGTAGCGGCTGCTACCTCTGCACCCCCTATAGCTACGGCCCTGATTGGACGGATTATCTCTACAGTTTACTTGCAATGTATATTCTCAGTATTTTGCCTATAGGAACTGACATCTGTATATATTTTTTACTGTCAGTCCTATTGGTTACTCTTTGGGCCAAATTTATCCCCTGATAAGTGTAACATGCAAAACATGTTGGGACTTTTTTGAGGTACCACATTAGTGCAGAGATCAGTGTGCACTGGGGATAGGCTTCCAGATGGGGTCGTCCTTTTCGGGACGGTTGCCCTGTATATTTATCTCATAGGACTTTGCATTAGGTCAAGTAGGGTATAACAGAGATTATTCCTACTTTGTGCCTTTATATTCGTATATTTGTGCTTACAAAGCATTCTTGTATCTGTATGTTTATGACCTTCTTGTACGTATTTGGGCCGTTGTCTAATTTTTAGAGCTATTTATTAAAAGTTATGTTTTAAGTACACACCCTATTAGGTTTTCAGTTTTTGGTACTGTTCTAGACCATTTTAACCCCTTTTTGTTTTTACATTGTGCTAACCACTGAGCCACCATACTGCATTGTGCTTACCACTGAGCCACCATGCTGCACTGTGCTAACCACTGAGCCACCATGCTGCACTGTGTTACCCACTGAGACACCATACTGCAATGTGCTAAGAGCTGAGCCACCATGCTATCCACTGAGCCACCATACTGCATTGTGCTATCCACTGAGCCACCATTCTGCATTGTGCTTACCACTGAGCCACCATTCTGCACTGTGCTAACCACTGAGCCACCATGCTGCACTGTGCTAACCACTGAGCCACCATGCTGCACTGTGTTACCCATTGAGTCACCATACTGCATTGTGCTAACTACTGAGCCACCATGCTGCACTTTGCAAACCACTGAGACCACCATACTGTCATTGTAAACAGTGAGACATATCTACTTTGTGCTTTACATTGAGTCACCATTCTGACTAGTGCCTAACTATTGGGCCTTGCATTTAAGCATTATTAAAGTTATGAGTCACACCATAGTTTTCATTTGACTGATAACCATTGAACCCATTTCTGCACTGTACTTACCACTGAGCCACCATACTGCACTGTGCTTACCACTGAGCCACCATGCTGCATTGTGCTAACCACTGAGCCACCATGCTGCACCATGCTAACCACTGAGCCACCATGCTGCATTGTGCTAACCACTGAGCCACCATGCTACACCATGCTAACCACTGAGCCACCATACTGCATGGTGCTATCCACTGAGCCACCATACTGCATTGTGCTTACCACTGAGTCACCATGCTGCACTGTGCTAACCAGTGAGCCACCATACTGCATTGTGCTTACCACTGAGCCATCATGCTGGCTGTGTAACCTACCCCATACTGCATTGTCTTACCAATACCTGCGCACTGTGCTAACTACTGAGCCACCATGCTGCACTTGCTAACCACTGAGCCACCATCTGCATGTGTTACCAGTGAGTCACCATACTGCATTGTGCTAAGTGCTGAGCCACCATGCTAACCACTGAGCCACCATACTGCATTGTACTTACCACTGAGCCACCATACTGCATTGTGCTAACCACTGAGCCACCATGCTGCCCTGTGATAACCACTGAGCCACCAGACTGCATTGTTCTGACAACTGAACCCCCGGGCAGCACTGTGATTACCACTGAGCCACCGTGCTGTTCTGTGCTAACCATTGAGTTACATGGTCTTTCCAGTCTCGATTCTTGCAAAGACCATACTCCTCATGTGAATTGGCTAACATGAAGGGAAATCTTCATAACTTATAATAATCAGTATAAACAAATTGTGAATCTAGTGCGAAAAAACGTGCAGGACAACATCTCTGCAGAAATGTTAAAAGAAGGAATATGTTTTGTGCCCAAACATGGTAGATCATTGGCTGCCAGCTTGTGCCCTAGTTTATATGAGTATAATGTAGATAATTATAATGTTTGGTTAGCAACCAAAGGGAATTATAAATGTAGGGTTTTGCGTTGCAACATGTGCAAATATACTGAGCATATATCTGAATTTTCATCTACCCAAGGGGGCCCAACGTATAAAATAAACAGTTTTATAAATTGCAACACAGAATCGGGTAGATATGTAAATTGTTGCAAAGCATGTAATCTGTTATATGTAGGTTGCACAAGTCGAAGCCTGAAAAGAAGAATTTATGAACATATTTTACATACTAGGAATACCAATTATGTTACTGTATCGGGTGCTTCCAGACATTTTTTAACTGTTCAAGTTTTTTTTGGTATAGAGACTGTCAAATTAAGATCTAGAGGTGTTAATCTTAAAGGGGATGTATCGCTTCCTCAGTTCGGCTGTTTCTTGTAGCTTGATTTTCTCAGTTTCTCAAATCCAGGGGCGTTTCTTCCCCTTCCAGCTGGGTGTTTCTTAACTGAAGGGGGATGACATCATCCCCCCTTCACTGTTCATGCTCGCTCCCGAGTTAGTGTGTTTGTTTGAGATCAGTGGGAGGGGGATAGCACGTCCCTGCTCTTCCCCCCCTTCACTGATCATGCTCGCTCCCGAGTCAGTGTGTTTGTTTGAGATCAGTGGGAGGGGGATAGCACATCCCTGCTCTTCCCCCCTTCACTGATCATGCTCGCTCCCGAGTCAGTGTGTTGGTTTGAGATCAGTGGGAGGGGATAGCACATCTCTGCTCTTCCCCCCCTCTCTGAGTCCACATGTCACTCTGTCGTTCCTCTCCCTATGCAGTCTTATTTTGTAAGAGCTGTTTGTTTGAGATCAGTGGGAGGGGATAGCACATCCCTGCTCTTCCCCCCCTACACTGTTCATGCTCGCTCCCACGTCAGGGGGTTTGTTTGAGATCAGTGGGAGGGGATAGAACATCCCTGCTCTTCCCCCCCTCTCTGTCTGAGTCCACATGTCACTGTGTCGTTCCTCTCCCTATGCAGTCTTAGTTTGTAAGAGCTGTTTGTTTGAGATCAGTGGGAGGGGATAGCACATCCCTGCTCTTCCCCCCCCTCTCTGTCTGAGTCCACATGTCACTGTGTCGTTCCTCTCCCTGCAGTCTTATTTTGTAAGAGCTGTTTGTTTGAGATCAGTGGGAAAGGATAGCACATCCCTGCTCTTCCCCCCTTACACTGTCTTCTATGAACTCAGAGCATTGATCTCTTCTCCTCTTACAGCGGGTGGTTTGTTACAGTTGAATCCAGTCTTCTATGAACTCATCCAGAGCAGCACAGATCTGTCTCCCTTCTATTTTTACACTCAGCAGCATTTGGCACCGAGGCACAATTCTGCTGTTTTCTGATTGTAGAAGCAGCTGCAGGGTTACTGTGCAGCTGCTGGCAGTGCAGAGTGAAATGTTGCCGGTCCCTTATTCTGAGTGAGAGAGGCAGGAATGCGCGCTCCCGTGAATACGACCGGGGGCCAGACAGAATGTAAATTAGTAGAGCCGGCAGCCAATGAAATTAAAGGAGGTGGAATCCGACCGACACTGGGGAACAGTGTTTACAGAAAACGAAGATAAGGGAGACTGTGAAAACAAGAGAGCTCTGCAAATCACATCCAATTGCAAAGTTGCTTGTTTTCACTGTCCCCTTATTCTGAAGACCATTTAATGTAATGATACAACCCCTTTAAACAGTTATTGTTGAAACGAGAGGCATATTGGATATTCAAATTGAATACCAGGATGGCTTTTGGGTTAATTTATAAAACTGATTTGCTATACCATTATTCATGTTCATTATTTATTACTTTATTTGGAGTGTTTTTTTTGTTTTTTTCTGAGCTTGTTGTTTGGGATGGAGTTAATGTGTGTTTTGTGCATTGTGTATTGCACATGTATAAATAAAGTTGTGTGTATATACAAATATGCCATGAATAAGGGTTTGAATACCCGAAACGCGTCGGCTGCCTGATGCTGGTCGCTATGGATTTTAAAGAGTTGCAATAAAATAATATATTTTTAATGGAATAGGAGCTGGAGAGTATTTGCTGTTTTACAAAGTTTGTAGTGTCCAGGAAGTCCATGGGTTTGCTCCGTGCTCCAGAAAGAGTCAACGCCCTCAAGGGTCTATGGGAGATCACTTGAGTTGCAGCGAAACTTTGTTTGATTGTACACGTATGAAGGGAAATCTGTCACTTTTTGCTAGAAGTTTGGCTTATCTCCTATTCCATATATTTGGGGTATCCCACCTCACTGATTAGAGTTAAGTATGAAGCAAAAGTCCATACACATGCCTCCCAAATACAATTCTGTTCAGATTTTGCTTCATTTTTAAAGATACAGCAAGTTATCTACGCTACTTGTTTACAGGTGGTTTCCTACCATGTTTCCCCGAAAATAAGACGCCCCGAAAGTAAGACATAGCAGAGATTTTGTTGAATTCCCTAATATAAGGCACCCCCCGATAATAAGACATAGCAGAAATCATTGCTGCAGCTCCCCATACACAGGGCTGTCCCTAAGGGTGGGCAGACAGAAAGGTGGGGGGGAGGGTGTTCCCAAGCCCTGCTCACCCTGAGAAATGGCCCAGGGACATATTGTTGTAGAAGAATATTGAAGGACCTGTGCAGGGAGGTCATGTGACTGTGATGTCACCACAGGTCCCAAACATCCTAGGAGAGGAGACAGAAAGTGTACAAGTAAGTGAGGGATGGAGGGGGGAGAACAGAGCAATGACGCTGACACACATCTCACAGGATGGCTGATGGGGCATGCTGGGACTTCTAGTTCTGCAAGTCCCAGCATGTCACATTTGCCATCCTTTGAGATAAGTCACTGCAGCTGCTATTAAAAGCCCTTTACATGCATATACATACCTCCTAAGTGTCCCTATTTTGGAGGGACAGTCCCTATTTTTCATCCTTGTCCCTCTTGGCTCTATAAATGTCCCTCTTTTTCATTTAGGAAATAGATTTGCATCAATAAACTGACTATCTAGCTGTAAAACATATCTGATTGCTTCCAAGCTGTATATTACACAACAACTTGCTTAATATTTCATCATTGGATACAATGTGATCCTGAAAATGTGTCCATTTTTGGCTAGCTAAAAAGTTGGCAAGTATGTGTTTGGGCGTGGTTAGAGGCGTATATTGGTGTAATGGTTAGAGGCGTGGCCTGACGTGTCCCTCTCTGTAATCTGTAAAAGTTGGGAGGTATGCATATATCCTATGGTTTCTGACTCTAAACTTTAAGATATATATATATATATATATATATATATATATATATATATATATATATATATATATATATATATATATAGATAGATAGATAGATATGGATATATATATAGCTATATATATAGATATATATATATGATATATATAGATATATAGATATATATATATATGTGTATAGATATATATAATATAGCTATATATATATATATATATATATATATATATACACACACACACACTAGTATCGCGTGCTATAATTTATTCGTGGAAAAATACGACACCCCCTGAAAATAAGACATAGTGCATCTTTAGGAGCAAAAATTAATATAAGACACTGTCTTATTTTCGGGGAAACGGGGCAGGTTATTGACTATCTTAATGCTTTAGCCATTTACCTGGAGTAATTTACTTGAAAAAAAAGTCTTGGACTGGCTCAAATGTATCATCCGTGCATTACCTACTTTTTTGTTATAACAATTTAGAACATAACCTCAATATGATGCACAAAATCGCAAAAGCAACATAAGCACCAGCTAAGCTGAGAGAGTTCAGGCTGATTTTGCCTAAAATTCTGAATCCATTTTATGTCTCCCCGATGCACCTGAATTCATGGATCTCCTAAAGAGGATTATCGTCTGCGCTGCTTCCTTGGGTTTGAAAAGCTGCCATCAATAGGAGGCGAGCGCGAGGAAATGAGTTTTACCTTACTTGGAAGCAGCATGGTGCCCAGGCCCGAAGGAGCAAGCAGAGAACAGTGACTGCATTCATCACGCTGACAGGTGTGCCATACCTAAGCCGCCTCAGAGGGTGGCGGTGCCAAGCGGCCCCTTCCCCTGCATTCTTATAGATCATTAATACACTAGAAATGAAAAACATCCAAAATCTATCAGTATTCTTTCACTTGGTTTAGATTTTACTTACATTTAAATGGGTATCCCACCTCACTGATAAGAGCTAAGCAGGTAGCAATAGTCCATGTACATGCTTCCCAGATTTTGCTTCATTTTAAAGATATAGCAAGTTATCTACCCTACTTGTTTACAGGTGGTTTCCTAGGTTATTGACTGTTTTTAGGCTTTAGCCATTTACCTAGAGTAGTTGACTCGGGGAAAAAGTCTTGGACTTGTCACATAGTCTCCAAAAAATTGGGAATCTCGCAAGAGAACAAAGAGTGACTTTTGATCACTATATTTACTATTTTGCCATAGGCAAACTTAAACTCTATCAGTTCTCTATCTATTAAACACTAAAACGTAACTTTTATTATATCTAACTCTTAACCTCTATGCACACTATTTAAAAACCTGATCTCTATCCTCATCATTTAACCCTTTTTGCTTCTGAAGGAAGGAATAGCTCCTTTTCTATTATCAAGTCTGGTGGAACCCCATCTATTAACAGGAGAGCCTTATATCTATAGCAAAGTACTAGCTCCATTAAGGGATCCCAAGCCTCCTACTTGGGCAGTCGTCCCTAATCTCATAGACACAGAACAAATAAGGCTCCCTTGTAACACCCTCTGCAGCGGGTGACAATTGTAGACAGAGGTGAGAAATCACAATTTAAAACGTCATATCTGACCTCGCCGACATGTTTCGCCAGCTAACCTGGCTTCATCAGGGATGGATCAGACCTCTAAGCCTTGATGAAGCCAGGTTAGCTGGCGAAACATGTCGGCGAGGTCAGGCATGACGTTTTAAATTGTGATTTCTCACCTCTGTCTACAAGTGTCACCTGCTGCAGACTGTGTCACAAGGGGGCCTTATGTGTTCTGTGTCTATGAGAGTAGGGACGACTGCCCAAGTAGTAGGCTTAGGATCCCTTACTGGAGCTAGTACTTTGCTATAGATATAAGACTCTCCTGTTAATAGGTGGTGCTCCACCAGACTTGATGATAGAAAGGGAGTTATTCCCTCTTTCAGAAGCAAGGGTTAAATGATGAGGATAGAGATCAGGTTTTTAAATAGTGTGTATAGAGGTTAAGAGTTATATATAATAAAAGTTACGTTTTAGTGTTTTACAGATAGAGAAATGATAGAGTTTAAGTTTGCCTACGGCAAAATAGTAAATATAAAGTCTTGGACTGGCTCAAATGGGAACAGAGGCAAAAAGCAAGAGGCAGAGGATAAGAGGCAGGTAAAGTAGCTGTAGGGTGGCCTCCCAGAATCTACTCCACTGATGCATCCCAGAATTAACTCCACTGGTGGGAACCAAGAATCATCACCACTGGTGGACCCCAAAAAACACCTCCACTGGTGGGCCCCAAGAATCAACTCCACTGGTGGGCCCCAAGAATCAACTCCACTGGTGGGCCCCACGAATCATCTCCACTGGTGTGTCCCAATAATCAACTCCACTGGTGGGCCCCAAGAATCAACTCCACTGGTGGCCCAAGAATCATCTCCACTGGTGGCAGCAAGAATCAGCTACACTGGTGGTCCCAAGATTCATCTCCACTGGTGGTCCCCAAGAATCAACTCCACTGGTGGGCCCCAAGAATGATCTCCACTGGTGGTCCCCAAGAATCAACTCCACTGGTGGGCCCCAAGAATGATCTCCACTGGTGGGCCCCAAGAATCAACTCCACTGGTGGGCCCCAAGAATCATCTCCACTGGTGGGCCCCAAGAATCAACTCCACTGGTGGCCCCAAGAATCAACTCCACTGGTGGCCCCAAGAATCAACTCCACTGGTGGTCCCAAGAATCATCTCCACTGATGGGCCCCAAAAATCAACTCCACTGGTGGCCCCAAGAATCATCACCACTGTGAAGAAAATGAAGAATGGACCTCTAGAATCCTGTTCTGGGGCCGTTTCATAGATGACATTTTTGTCCTGTGGAATGGCCCTGAGGACACCTTTGGTCAATTCATCTCTGTCCTAAATGATAACAGTATAGGATTGAGGTTCACTTTTGAAAAGGACCCCATAAAGTTATCATTTCTTGATGTGGAAATACGGAGGACATTGAGTGGGACTTTGAGTACTACTATCTTTAGAAAGCCAACTGCTACCAATAGCTTGCTAAATTGGAGAAGTCACCATCCAGTTGCCCTTAAAAGGGGTATACCCCGGGGACAATTCCTGAGGGTAAGGCGTAACTGTTCCCATGAGAGTGGTTTCCATAACAATCATATGAATTGGATCGCCGGCTTTCGGCTCGTGGCTATCCAATAGAGGTTAGGCGGCAAGCCTTTGAATATGCAAGGAGACAGGAGCGTGTAGAATTGTTGGTACCAAAGAATAACAGAAAAAAGGATATGGGTCGAGTTAGAATTGTTGGCATGTTCGATAATAGAGCTGAAGATATGAGAGCAATTTTGAGCAAATATTGGAACATCTTGCAATCAGATGACGATCTTTCTGATATATTACCAAATAGACCACTAATAACATATCGGCGTGGAAGATCACTGAGAGATAGGCTGGTAAAAAGTCATTACAAACGGCCTAGAAGAGAGGGGTCTGGGTTGGAGAGGAGACCGAAATGCAGAGACAATTGTGTGGCTTGTCCCTTCATAGAACAGACGAAGTCATTCAAAGACCGAAATGGGAAAGAATATTTCCTAAAAGGTTTTTTTAATTGTAAATCTGAAGGGTTGGTTTACTATGTCAACTTTACTATGTAGGTAAGACCACTCATCAAATGCGTTGAAGGGTGGGAGAACACCTGGGTGATGTGCGACATAAGAGGGACACAGCGATTGCCCGTCATGTATGGGAAACACATGGGGGCGATCCTGGGTGTCTCAAATTTCTTGTTATAGAGGTAGTTTATCCGCCACCTAGGAAGGGTAATTTGGATGTTATGATTCTAAGGAAGGAGGCCCAGTGGATCTACCGCCTCAGATCAGGGAGCCCTGACGGTCTAAACGAATCGTTGCAGTTTGGATGCTTTCTTTGATTAGATACTGTCTTACACTGGACTAGGGTGTATCTGAGAAATGTCTTGTTTTTGGCATAATGGAGTTATCATGTCTGAATTAGGCATACACTCCTTGTTTGGATATCTGTTTATCAAAAATGTAGTTGGTGGATGGTTTTCCCTTTATTTTTTGAGTAATCAACATGCTGGTATACCTCCTGTCTGAATAAGTTTTCCATTTAGTAACAATTTAACTTCTTCAAATTCAAGATATACCCTTATTATAGATTACAGAATGTTGAATTGTTTTACGCTGATGGGCAGTAGTGTGGTGTAGAATGGTAGGTATACTGCGCCAAAATACACTATACTTAGTACGTTACAACCATATTTACTGACAGTATTAGATCCGGTGATATCACAATGAGATACACTGGATATTGTAGCCAATGAGGGCTGTAATTAAGTTTCGCATCTGATAATACACGTATAGCCCAGCTATGTAAACATCGGGATTTTCTGGGCCTGCGTAGTGAAGTAATCTGGAGAAAGTGTGCCGGGCATGCGCAGTGATATCATTCTACTACTGAAGCCATGCGTAATAAGGGCATCCGGATGTTATGCGCTGGGTAGGCGTGGTGATCAGCTCCGTAATCCGAGGCCCGCGAGCCGCGCATGCGCAGTGATATCATTCTACTACTGAAGCCATGTGTAATAAGGGCATCCGGATGTTATGCGCTGGGTAGGCGTGGTGATCAGCTCCGTAATCTGAGGCCCGCGAGCCGCGCAGGCGCGGTTAATAGTTCCGGACGCTGTGTCTTGAAGCCGCGCATGCGCAGTGATTAATCCCGGACGGCGAATATTGGAAGCTCGCAAAATTGTGTCAGAAGGCAAGTGCGGTATGTATGTTCTCATGCTGCATACTTGGATTTCGCTAATTAGATGTGGGATATACATAATGACAGATCAGACTTGAGGATTAATAGACTAGAGGATATGTTAATTGAATGGACGTTTTTTACTGGCTTGTTTGATTAATGGAGGAGGTATTTAAGGAGGTCCCTATTGATTGAGGGGACGCTCTTGCATCGTGGCGTCTATCACTTGTATCCATCTGAGAGATTTACTCCCCTGATGAACCTAAGTGGGGGAAACGTGTCGGGAGACTATATATCTTTTTATCTCTCTTTTTTGTATATACCCATTGGCCTCATATTAGGATTTAACAGGATTGCCTAGGGTTTAAACGGTATTTTGGGGCCGCCCTAATAAGGGCGATCACTCCATTAAGGTAATTATAGGGCCTAATAGGGTTTTGTAGGGTTAGTGTACTTACTGTATCGCGGGGCCTTATGGGACAAAGGTGGAATATGTGATGTTTCTAGGACTACAATAACATAGGATTGGTGAAATACCCACCTTGGAAGCTAAGTATACTTTTCCTTTTTGTATCATATGTAGAATTATTGTATTTAGTATTTGAATTAAGGGATTTCATAGTTTTATATTGGGGTTATTTTTTCTGTGATAGACCCCAAAAAACACCTCCACTGGTGAGCCCCAAAAACACCTCCACTGGTGGTCCCCAATAATCAACACCACTGGTGGCCCCAAGAATCATCACCACTGGTGGCCCCAAGAACCAACTCCACTTGTGGCCCCAAGAATCATCTCCCCTGGTGGTAGCAAGAATCAGCTCCACTTGTGGACCCAAGAATCACCTCCACTGGTGGGCCCAAGAATTATCTCCACTGATGGGCCCCAAGAATCAACTCCACTGATGGGCCCCAGGAATCAACTCCACTGGTGGTCCCAAGAATTATCTCCACTGGTGGACAAGAATCACTCCATGGTGGGCCCAAGAATCATCTCCACTGGTGGGCCCCAAGAATACTCCACTGGTGGGCCCCAAGAATACACTCCACTGGTGGCCCCAAGAAACAGCTCCACTGGTGGAAAACAAGAATCAACTCCACTGGTGAGGCCCAAGAATCATCAATCTCCACTGGTGGGCCCCAAGAATCAACTCCACTGGTGGGCCCCAAGAATCAACTCCACTGGTGGGCCCAAGAATCAACTCCACTGGTAGGCCCCAAGAATCATCTCCACTGAAGGGCCCCAAGAATCATCTCCACTGGTGGGCCCCAAGAATCAACTCCACTGGTGGGCCCAAAGAATCATCTCCACTGCTGGGCCCCAAGAATCAACTCCACTGGCGGCCCCAAGAATCACCTCCACTGGTGGACTCCAAGAATCAGCTCCACTGGTGGAAACAAGAATCAACTCCACTGGTGGCCCCAAGAATAATCTCCACTGGTGGCCCCAAGAATCAACTCCACTGGTGGGCTCCATGCACCCTAGTCCAGCACTGTCCAGGTAGGAGGCGTAACTTAAAGCTCCATGGCCTCAATGCAAAATCCATTAAAGGGCCACCACCTACCATACTTATAACACCTGTGTCTTCATATGTGACCAAGGGGCCTCCTGATTTTTGTTATTATAGCTATGTAACCATATATAACAGTATAACTATGTAACTATATGTAACAGTACAACCATGTAACTATATGTAACAATATAACTATGTAACCATATGTAACTATATGTAATAATATAACTATGTAACTATATATAACTATGTAACCATATGCAACAGTACAACTATGTAACTATATGTAACAACATAACTATGTAACTATATGTAACAATATAACTATGTAACCATATATAACAATATAACTATGTAACTATATGTAACAGTACAACCATGTAACTATATGTAACAATATAACTATGTAACTATATGTAACTGTACAACTATGTAACTATATGTAACAATATTACTATGTAACTATATATAACTATGTAACCATATGTAACAGTACAACTATGTAACTATATGTAACAACATAACTATGTAACTATATGTAACAATATAACTATGTAACAATATAACCATGTAACTATGTAACTATATGTAACAATATAACCATGTAACTATGTAACTATATGTAACAATATAACTATGTAACCATATGTAACAATATAACTATGTAGCTATATGTAAAAATATAACTATGTAATTGCATGTAACAATATAACTATGTAACTATATATAACTATGTAACCATATGTAACAATATACCTATGTAACTATATGGAACAATATAACTATGTCACCCTATGTAACAATATAACTATGTAACCATATGTAACTATATGTAACAATATAACTATATGTAACAATATAACTATGTAACCCTATGTAACAATATAACTATGTAACCATATGTAACTATATGTAACAATATAACTATGTAACCATATGGAACAATATAACTATGTAATTGTATGTAACAATATAACTATGTAGCTATATGTAACAATATAACTATGTAACCCTATGTAACCTTATAACTATGTAACCATATGTAACAATATAACTATGTAACCATATGTAACAGTACAACCATGTAACTATATGTAACAATATAACTATGTAACTATATGTAACAGTACAACCATGTAACTATATGTAACAATATAACTATGTAACCATATGTAACAATATAACTATGTAACTATATGTAATAATATAACTATGTAAATCCTGTATATTTCTATGTGTGATTGTCACTTCTGCCAGTGTTGAAGGCAAAGTGCAACAATTTATTGACAAGCACGATACTGCTGAACTCAGGTACAAGGCAGAAAGTTGTCCTGCCTATAATCGGTATTCGATGGTCGCTGCTCACTCTGCTAATAACAAACGGCTAAAGGGCCATCAATCGAAAGTGATTATAAAGAACTTTATTGCAGATTTTTACACCCACCTTCGTCTTGTCACAAGGACCGAGCCTTACCTTACACTGCATCCTTCAAGAGGAAACCCTCATGAAAAACATTGCATTTTTACATAGAGCTTCCTCACAGCACCTATGAAATGGTAAAATATTAGGAATTAGAGATGGATGTTTACATTTGGAGGAGAACAGATTATAATTGGAGCCTCAAGTTTAATTCCAATAATTGCATGAAATTTGTACATCCCCTCCGGTTTTTAATGTTTGGGTTTTTTCTGCTTTTTATTAGTTTTGAATTAATATTTGCTTTCCAGATTTTATACAAAGAAATCTAAAGTTAAATAACTTTTTTCCATTTTTCACACTAGTGGGAATACTTTGATTATATTCAGAGGTTGCAAATAACCTAATCCAGAAGAAAAGTGGGTCCAATTGTTTGCATTAGCAGCAGCTGCACAGATTTTCTTGCTAGCTTGCTACAGTATTTAGGTTAGCTCACAGAGCATTGCCTAGATCTGATACAATTGTATCCACATGTCAGCTGAGAACAGGACTAAGTACTGTACAATGTATTAATCTTTAGCTTATAGAGTATTGCCTATACTGTATACAGTTATCTCCTCTTGGTTAAAGAAAGACTAACTAGGTACAATGTATCATCCTGGATTCTAGACTGTTTGGCTCACAGAGCATTGCCTGGAATGGATACCTTGCTTCACAACTGAAAATAGGACTAGCTATGTACAAAGTTTCAAACTGAAGTCCATGCTGTTTAGCTCAAAGAGCATTGCCTAAACTAGATACAATTGTACCCACTTAGCTGAGAGCAGTACAAGCTCTGTACATTGTTTCAGCCACTGTAGCTTCTCTGCTCTGCACTGAAGAGGGACAAAAATCCCGAAACAGCGTTGTCTGCAGATGAGAGATACTGGCTTGGCTAAAAAATCCTTTTTGCTTTCTCAAGACTCGGTGGGTCAAAAGCAAATTGAGGATTTGTTACAACCAACAGAGGGCGCTGTGGGCTTCTCAGCCCCTTTCCCATAAAGCCTTGTGATAAGGAGATCTGATACAATTGTATCCGCATCTCAGCTGAGAACAGGACTAGCTAAGGACAATTTATTAATCTTTAGCTTACAGAGCATTGCCTACACTGGATACAGTTACCTACTCTTCTCAGCTGAAAACAAGACTAGCTAGGTACAATGTTTCATCCTGGATTTTAGACTGGCTCACAGAGCATTGCCTACAATGGATTCAGGACTAGCTCTGTACAATTTATTAGTTTGCAAAGTAGCCTGTTCAGCTCACAAGGATTGTCTAGATCTGTGGCAATTGTATCCATGTCTCAGCTGAGAACAGGACTAGCTAAGGACAATGTATTAATGTTTAGCTTACAGAGCATTGCCTACACGGCATACTGTTACCTACCTTCGGCGGCTGAACGCACGACTTGCAAGTACAATGTTTCATCCTGGATTCTAGACTGGCTCTAAGAGCATTTCCTAGATTGGATACTAATGGATTTTCTTCACAACTGAAAACAGGACAAGCAATTTATTAGGCTGTTCAGCTCACAAGGATCATCTAGACTGGATACAATCATGTCCACTTCTTATGTCCACAGGACTAGCTATATACAAAGTTTCAGCCTGAAGTCTAAGCTGTGTAGCTCACAGAGCATTGCTTAGACTAGATACAATTGTATCTATGTCTCGGCTGAGAGCAGGACCAGCTATGTACAGTGTTTCAGCTTGAAGTCTGAGCTGTCTAGCTCACAGAGCATTGCCTAGACTAAATACAATTTTATCCATAGCTCGGCTGAGAGCAGGACTAGCTAAGTATAATATACCAGTGTAGAGTCCAGGCTGTTTAGCTCACTGAGTATTGTCTATATTGGATACAATTGTATCCACATTTCAGCTGAGAGCAGTAGGTGCTATGTATCAGTCCGGAGTCCAAGCTATTAAGGTGCTTTCATATAGTGTGTTTTTGACCCGTTTTTTGACTTGTTTTTGACGCATTTTTTGACTGCTGTATATTACTACACAAAAAAACGTATCCAAAAACGAATCAAAAACGCACCATGTGAAAGCACCTGTAAGCCCACACAACATTATCTCGACTAGATACAATTGTATTCACTTCTCAGTTGAGAGCAGGAATGGCTAAGTACAATGAGGCACAATTATGTAGGTAGTTGCACCAGAATTCTGGCACATTCTGAGACAAAAGTAATGTCATACACACTTCTGTGTCTCACCTGTGAAAGGGGTGTGGTCTCTGATAAAGGGGTATGGTCACATATGAAAGGGGTGTGGCTTAATGTCCATACAAAATGCTTTAATCTGCACCACATTGATGAATACTATGACAAATGTGTTACATTGTAAAACTTTGTAGTGTAAGGTAAAACTGTCTTACAGTTAGATCATATTGATACATGTGCCCCAATATATCAGCCTGTAGTTTAAGCTGTTTAGCTCACAGAGCATTGTCTATACTGTGTACAATTGTATCCACTTTTCAGCTGAAAGCAGGAGTACCTATGTTCAATGTATCAGCCTGAAGTCCAGACTGTTAAGCCCACAGAACATTTTCTTGAATATATACAGTTGTATCCACTTCTCAGTAAAGAACAGGACTGGTTAAAAAGAATGTATATGCCTAGAATATAAGCTGCTTAGCTTGCAGAGCATTGTCTATACTGGATATTGTTGTCTTTACTTCTTAGCTGAGAGCAGGACTAGCTACATAAAATATATCAGCATAGAGTCCAATTAGCTCACAGAATATTGTCTATACTGGATACAATTGTATCCACTTTTTACCTGAGAGCAGTAGTACCTATTTACAATGTATCAGTCTGGAGTCCAGGTTGTTAAGCCCACAGAACATTTTCTTTAATAGATACAATTGTATCCACTTCGCAGTGGATAGCAGGTCTGGTTAAGCCTGGAGTACAAGGCAATGTTCACACGGCTTATTGCCGACGTAGTTTCGGGGACAGATTTCGCCCGCAATTACGCCGGCAGCCGTGCAGCGGGGGCGGGGCGGGTGGCCGGCAGCTCCCCGGCCCCATAGACACTCATTATTCACGGCACATACACACCGTAAATAATTCACTTGTCACTTTCTCCCCCCGCAGCGGATTCGCCAAGCGGCGTGAAGAGACAGAATCCACAGTTCTCTATGAGATCTGTGGATTACCGTAGTTACTGGGACGGATTGGAGCCGTACTGCAGCGCAAATACGGCGCGCAGTACGGCTCCAATCAGTCAGAGAAAATGCAGTGTGAACAAGGCCTAAGGGGTTTAGCTCACAGAGCATTGTCTATACTGGATATTGATGGTCCCGTTTCCCCTCCTTCCTGACCGGCCCGGTTCCCCTCCTTCCTGACCGGCCCGTTTCCCCTCCTTCCTGACCGGCCCGTTTCCCCTCCTTCCTGACCGGCCCGTTTCCCCTCCTTCCTGACCGGCCCGTTTCCCCTCCTTCCTGACCGGCCCGTTTCCCCTCCTTCCTGACCGGCCCGTATCTCCTCCTTCCTGACCGGCCCATTTCCCCTCCTCCCTGACCAACCCGTTTCCCCCCCTCCTTCCTGACCGGCCTGTTTCTCCTCCTCCTTCCTGACCGGTCTGTTTCCCTCCTTCCTGACCGGTCTGTTTCCCTCCTTCCTGACCGGTCTGTTTCCCCTCCTTCCTGACCGGTCTGTTTCCCCTCCTTCCTGACCGGTCTGTTTCCCCTCCTTCCTGACCGGCCCGTTTCCCCCTCCTTCCTGTCCGGCCCGTTTCCCCTCCTTCCTGACCGGCCCGTTTCCCCCTCCTTCCTGACCGGCCCGTTTCCCCCTCCTTCCTGACCGGCCCGTTTCCCCTCCTTCCTGACCGGCCCGTTTCCCCTCCTTCCTGACCGGCCCATTTCCCCCCCTTCCTGACCGGCCCAGTAACCCTCCTTCCAGACAAGTCCATTAACGGGGGTGTCTAATTCCAACAGTTGGCAATGTTTTCTGCTGGTTGCCAAGGAGAGCTTGTGAAATGTTGGGCTGTGTTTCTCCTCCCAGCAGGGAGTTTCTTCACTCTCTGCAGACGCAGAGGATTCATTCTGTGTGAGCAGGGAGAAGAGAGAGGTTCTCAGCTGTCATTGAAATCACTGGAAGTGAAAAGCTAAGTGTAACTTGATAATGTATATCTAAGCTTCTCGCTCTCGCTACATACTTTGTAACTAGAATGGGCATTTGACATTCAGGACTCTGGGAAAGATGTGTGATTTTTTTTTCCCTCTGTCTCTCACACCAGTGATATATCCTGCAGATTATTACACCTCTGACCTCTGCAGATATGCAGAACAACACTATAGGCTTTATCTGTTTGTGTTTACATGAGACTGCACATCGGTCTCACAAGGGGTTTACGTGGGACTGCACATGAGATTTACGTGGGTCTGCCGATGTAAGACTGCACCTCTTACATGGGACTGCTGTGTTTTCTATTTTACCTGGGTCTGTCGGTGTAAGACTGCACCTCTTACATGGGACTGCTATATTTCCATTTTATGTGGGTATGATCATGTTAGACTGTACCTCTTACATGGGACTGCTTTGTTTTCTGCTTTACGTGGGACTTCCATTGTAAGACTGTACCTTTTACAAGGGACTGCTGTGATTTCCGTTTTATGTGGGAATTTACATGATATTTACATGGGACTGCCAATGTAAGACTGCACCTCCTACATGGGACTTCTGTGATTTCCAATTTACATAGGACTTCATGTGACATTTACATGGGACTCTCTCTTGTTCGTGCATGCCGATGATTGTGCATACACCCCCCTGCGTGTTCCCGTCCGTGACCTGTTCACTACATCTCCTTTGCCTGCGTGTTCTCGACCGCGACCTGGACGGGACATACCTCTCAGCTGACAGCCAGTAATGCTTTAGCCGGGTGTAACCCGACCTGGACTCTGAGCACAAGCCGCCCCTTCTCATAAACCATAGCACTTTGCCAATGGTAACCAAGGATGTTAACCCCCTTTTTTGACTTGGACTACTTACCCCCCATCCTGATCGGCCCATTAACCCTCCTTCCTGACCACACTGTTTACCCCCCTTCCTGACTGGCTCATTTACCCTTCATTCTGACCAGGCCATTACCCCCTCTTTGAATTGCCTGTTAACCCCCTTTCTTGACTGGGCTACTTACTCCCCTTCTGTACCGGCCCATTCACCGCACCAGAATTCTCCTCCCTAGACAAGTTCTCTGCTCCCAGCTTTCTATTTATCCCATTTAGCTGTTATTTTATAAAAGTGGACAACCCCTTTAAGACAACTGTCACTTAACACATAATCTCCAAAAAATTGGGAATCTCACAAGAGAACAAAGAGTGACTGTTGATCACTATATTTACTATTTTGCCAACAACCTTCAGTCAAATTCGCCATCCCATACGCTTCGCCATCTTACCGTACTGCCGTCAATGCATGCCATGACTGAAGGTTGTTGGCTCATAGAGCATGGTGGCAGCTAGCAGGACATGTTATGAGTGTGCGCGCGCGGAAGGGGGAGTGGGCTTTATGTGGATTCTCTGATGGCTAATTGGTGAGCACCTGAACGGGGTGTTTACCTAACATGATATAAAAGGAAGTGAGCTCAGACCACATGTGATCGGACCTCTAAGCCTTGATAAAGCCAGGTTAGCTGGCGAAACATGTTGGGGAGGTCAGGCATGACGTTTTAAATTGTGATCTCTCACCTCTGTCTACAAGTGTCACCTGCTGCAGACGGTGTCACAAGGGGGCCTTATTTGTTTTGTGCCTATGAGATTAGGGACGACTGCCCAAGTAGGTGGCTTGGGATCCCTTACTGAAGCTAGTACTTTGCTATAGATATAAAGCTCTTCCTGTATAATAGGTGGGGTTCCACCAGACTTGATGATAGAAAGGGAGTTATTCCCTCTTTCAGAAGCAAAAAGGGTTAAATGATGAGGATAGAGATCAGGTTTTTAAATAGTGTGTATAGAGGTTAAGAGTTAGATAAAATAAAAGTTACGTTTTAGTGTTTAATAGATAGAGAACTGATAGAGTTTAAGTTTGCCTATGGCAAAATAGTAAATATAACTGTCACTTAAAGCTCCAAATTTTCAAACAGATGTGGCCGCAGCATCAGGGGCCATTGAATTGCTAATTATCTTTGACTATTGTCGTTTTTTCTATTTTGTCGCAGCTGCTGATTCTGCAAGCGTGACGCCCAAAGTGCAGCCAAATCGATTTCCCGTCACATTCTGGATCAATTGTCTCCTTGTAATTGCATTTGATGTTTTGTAGGCGGAAACAATTATGGCTGCTCATCGGTTTCTGAAATTTGAGTCCGAGACCAATGCAGCAAAAATGGCGCCATAGCAAAAAAAATCATACCGGCATCTCTGATTTCCTGACATATGGCCGTATTACATTTTGGGTGGAAACTCTCTATAAAGTTTTGTTCTGGATTGGAAGTAGAGCGGCTTCAGAGGGCGACCAACCCAACTCAAGACAACTCATCCTAACCCAACTCAATTCAACCGAACCCAACACAACCCAACCCAACCCAACTCAACCTAACCAAACCCAACCAAACTCAATTCAACCGAACCCAACACAACCCAATTCAACTTAACCTAAACCAACACAACCCAACCCAACTAAATTCAACGTAACCCAACTCAACCTAACCAAACCCAACTCAATTCAACCGAACCCAACACATCCCAACCCAATCCAACTCAACTCAACCTAAACCGACACAACCCAACCCAACTCAATTCAACCTAACCCAACTCAACCTGACCCAACACAACCCAACACAACCCAACTCAACCTAACCCAAAACAAGCCAACCCAACTCAACTCAACCTAACCCAACACAACCCAACCCAACTCAATTCAACCTAAACCAACACAACCCAACCCAACTCAATTCAACCTAACCCAACGCAACACAACCCAATACAACCCAACTCAACCTAAACCAACAAAAGCCAAACCAACTCAACTCAACCTAACCCAGCACAACCCAACACAATCAAACTCAACCTAACCCAACACAACCCAACCAAGTTCAATCTAACGCTACCCAACCCAACACAACTCAATTCAAGCTAACCCAACATAACCCAACTGAGCCTAACCCAACACAACCCAACCCAACATAACCCAACTCAATCTAACCCAACCCAACACAACCTAATCCAACTCAATTCAACCTAAACCAACACAACCCAACCCAACTCAATTCAACCTAACCCAACACAACCCAACCCAACTCAACCTAACACAACACAACCCAATCCAACTCAACCTAACACAACACAACCCAATCCAACTCAACCTAACACAACACAACCCAGCACAACCCAACTCAACCTAACACAACACAACACAACACAAGACAGGATATCAAAGTTGGGGTTCTCCACCATGGAGAAAAGAAGAGTACGGGGAAATTTACTGAACATTTAGTATATGGGAATAGACAGTTCAAGGATCTCTTGTGGTTTTATACACCTCAGACAACATGGCGACCACTACATCTATAAGAAATGAGGTTTCATCATCATCATCATTGATGATGTAAGAGCAGTGACACCTTGCAGCTCAGGGCCACAAGAGGATAGGATGGTGGATTCTTTACTGTTAGAGCAGTGACAGTATGGAGCTCAGGGCCAAAGGAGGTTGTGATGGTGGATTCTTTACTGTTAGAGCAGTGACACTATGGAGCTAAGCGCCACAAGACGTTGTAATGGTGGATTAGTTACTGTTAGAGCAGTGACACCATGGAGCTCAGAGCCACAAGAGGTTGTGATGGTGGATTCTTTACTGTTAGAGCAGTGACATTATGGAGCTCTGAGACACAAGAGGTTGTTATGGTGGATTCTTTAATTTTTGAGCAGTGAAATTATGGAGCTCAGAGCCACTAGAGGTTGTGATGTTGGAGTCAAGGTACTAGCTCAAGCAGGGCCTGGATAACTTTTTTTGTACAGTATAATATTGCTGAAGGATTACTGATCCTGAAACTATAGAACCGCCCACAGTCTGATCAGGAAGTAGGGTCTTGAAGCTGTAGAACCACCCACAGCCTGAACAGGAAGTGGGAGCCTGAAGCTGTAGAATCACCCACAGCCTGAACAGGAATTGGGAGTCTGTAGGTGGTTGTGAAGAGCATATATATATATTATATATATATATATAATATATTATATATATATTATATATATATATATATATATATATATATATATATATATATATAAAGATAGATAGATATGAGATAGATAGATATGAGATAGATATGAGATAGATAGATATAAGATAGATGTGAGATAGATAGATAGAAAGAGATATAGATATATAGAGAGATAAGTATGAGAAAGTCTTACTTTTTGCTTGATTGTGAATTTCACTGTTGTAAACCTTCCATGTTGCTCTATATAGGAAGGTTGCAAAAAAAACAACAACAGATAAGCGCTCTATGTTACTATATATAGAAAGGTTACATATAGACAGGTAGAAACAGATACAAGTGATACAATGTTACCGTTCTTCCTCTTTCTATACTGTCCTTCTTTGTTGCTGGTGACAGTGATATATATGTACACTCACCGGCCACTTTATTAGGTACACCTGTCCAACTGCTCGTTAAATCTTAATTTCTAATCAGCCAATCACATGGCGGCAACTCAGTGCATTTAGGCATGTAGACATGGTCAAGACAATCTCCTGCAGTTCAAACCGAGCATCAGTATGGGGAAGAAAGGTGATTTGAGTGCCTTTGAACGTGGCATGGTTGTTGGTGGCCAGAAGGGCTGGTCTGAGTATTTCAGAAACTGCTGATCTCCTGGGATTTTCACGCACAACCATCTCTAGGGTTTACAGAGAATGGTCCGAAAAAGAAAAAACATCCAGTGAGCGGCAGTCCTGTGGGCGGAAATGCCTTGTTGATGCCAGAGGTCAAAGGAGAATGGGCAGACTGGTTCGAGCTGATAGAAAGGCAACAGTGACTCAAATAGCCACCC
Source organism: Phyllomedusa bahiana (assembly GCA_025379985.1). Classification (NCBI taxonomy): domain Eukaryota; kingdom Metazoa; phylum Chordata; class Amphibia; order Anura; family Hylidae; genus Phyllomedusa; species Phyllomedusa bahiana. The sequence continues at coordinate 16,530 of JAODAL010020361.1, read as the reverse complement.
GTTACAACCAAGGTAGGCAGAAGAGCATCTCTGAACGCACAGTACGGCCAACTTTGAGGCAGATGGGCTACAGCAGCAGAAGACCACACCGGGTGCCACTCCTTTCAGCTAAGAACAGGAAACTGAGGCTCCAATTTGCCCAAGCTCATCGAAATTGGACAGTAGAAGATTGGAAAAACGTTGCTGGTCTGATGAGTCTCGATTTCTGCTGCGACATTCGGATGGTAGGGTCAGAATTTGGCGTCAACAACATGAAAGCATGGATCCATCCTGCCTTGTATCAACGGTTCAGGCTGGTGGTGGTGGTGGTGTCATGGTGTGGGGAATATTTTCTTCACTATATTTACTATTTTGCCATAGGCAAACTTACACTCTATCAGTTCTCTATCTATTAAACACTAAAACGTAACTTTTATTATATCTAACTCTTAACCTCTATACACACTATTTAAAAACCTGATCTCTATCCTCATCATTTAACCCTTGCTTCTGAAAGAGGGAATAACTCCCTTTCTATCATCAAGTCTGGTGGAACCGCACCTACTAACAGGAGAGCCTTATAAGGCTCTCCTGTTAATAGGTGGGGTTCCACCAGACTTGATGATAGAAAGGGAGTTATTCCCTCTTTCAGAAGCAAGGGTTAAATGATGAGGATAGAGATCAGGTTTTTAAATAGTGTGTATAGAGGTTAAGAGTTAGATATAATAAAAGTTACGTTTTAGTGTTTAATAGATAGAGAACTGATAGAGTTTAAGTTTGCCTATGGCAAAATAGTAAATATAGTGATCAAAAGTCACTCGTAGTTCTCTTGCGAGATTCACAATTTTTTGGAGATTATGGGAAGATTTTCTTGGCACTCTTTGGGCCCCTTGGTACCAATAGAGCATCGTTGCAACACCTTGTGCAATCTATGCCACGAAGAATTGAGGCAGTTCTGAAGGCAAAAGGGGGTCCAACCCGTTACTAGCATGGTGTACCTAATAAAGTGGCCGGTGAGTGTATATCATAGAGAAAGCTTTATCAATTAATTGAAACTTTTCCTTTCACTCCTGTATAAATAACAGGTCACTATGTATAGTAAGGTAAGTCCCTTTTTGGAGCTGGTGACAGTGACACATATATACATCCCAGAGAAAGCTTAAGTAATGGATTGTGATTTTCAGTTTTGTAAGCATGCCATGTCAGTATATATAGGAAGGTTACATATAGACAGAAGCAGAACATATGCAGATACAAGTGAAATAATGTCTCCCTTCTTCCTCTTTCTATACAGTCCCTCTTTGTAGCTGGGGACAGTGACATATATATAGCCTAGAGAAAGCTTTATTGATCAAATGTAACTTCTTTTGCTCCTGTATATATTCCATGTTACTACATATAGGAAGGTTACATATAGACAGGTAGAAGTAGATACAATGGATATGTTTCCATTTTCCTCTTTCCATACCGCCCCTCTTTGCAGCTGGTGACAGTGACACATATGTACATCCTAGAGAGAGCTTTAATGATCAGTTGCAACTTCTTTTTTCCCTCCTGTAAACAATGCATGTTACTATGTATAGGAAGGTTACATATAGACAGAAGCCGATACAAGTGATACAATGTTTTCATTCTTCCTTTATCTACACAGTCCCTCTTTGCAGCTGGTGACAGTGATATATATTGTGCATATCATAGAGAAATCTTTAGTTATTGATCAATTGTAACTTCATCTTTCACTCCTGTAAACCTTCCAAGTTACTATTTATAGAAAGGTAACATATAGACAGATAGAAGCAGGACATAAGAGGATGCATATTATATAATGTTTCCATTTGTCCTCTTTCTATACTGTCCTAATTACTGGCAGTGATACATATACAGTATATAGATCCTAGAGAAAGCTTTTTTGATCAAATGTACCTTCTTCTTTTGTTCCTGTAAGCATTTCGCTTTACACACACACACACACACACACACACACACACACACATATATATATATATATATATATAATATATATGTATATATATATTATATATATATATATATATAGGAAGGATGCATATAGACAGGTAGAAGCAAAATATATGCACATACAAGTGATATAATGTTTCTATTCTTCCTCTCTCTATACTGTCCCTCTTTGCAGCTGATAATAGTGATGTATAATATATATATATATATTATATAATATATATATATATATATATATATATATATAATATATATATATTATATATATATATAATTTCCTAGAAAGTGCTGTATTATATATCAATCTTGTCTTTTTCTTCTGTAAGCATTCCATGTTACAATGTCTAGAAAGGTAACACATGGAGAGAAACATAAACAACTGATATAATGTTTCTATTCTTTCTTCTTCTATCCTGCCCCTCTTTGCAGCAGTTGAGAGTGATAAATAGGTGTATCCTACAGAAAAATGTATTGATCCAATGGTAACTTCTTTCACTTGTGTAAATATTCCATGTTACAACAGTGTATACAGGAATATCACATATAGACCAATACAAGTGCATGATGTTTCCATTCTACTTTTTACACAGTCCCTCATAGTTGATGACAGTGATACAAATGAACAACCTAGAAAAAGCTTTATTGATCAAATGTGACTTTTTCTTTCTCTACTGTAAACATTCCACCTTACTATATATAGAAAGGTTACATATAGACAGAAGCAGATACAAGTGATACAATGTTTCTATTCTTTATATTTCTATATATATATTTCTATATATACCTTTCTCTCTCTCCCTCTCTCTACCTTTCTCTCTCTCCCTCTCTCCTTCTCTCTCTTCCTCTCTTTCTCTCTCACCTTCTCCTTCTCTCTCTCTACCTCCCTCTCTTTCTTTCTCTCTCTCCTTCTCTCTCTCTCTCTACCTTTCTCTCTCTCCCTCTCTCTCTACCTTTCTCTTTCATTCTCCCTCTCTCTCCCTCTCTCTCTTCCTCTCTCTCTACCTTTCTCTCTCTCCCTCTCTCTACCTTTGTCTCTCTTTACCTTTCACTCTCTCTCTCCTAGAAAATGCTTTATTGCTTTATTGATCAATTGTGTCTTTTACTCCAGTAAGAATTCTATGTTACTAAGTATAGAAAGATAGAAAAAGATACAAGTAATATAATGTTTCCATTATCCCTCTTTCCATACTCTTCCTCTTTGCTGCTGGTGACAGTGATATATATGTATATACGAGAGAAAATTTTATTGGTCAATTGTAACTTCCTTTTTCATTCGAGCAAACATTCCGGGCGACGTAAAAAAATTGGCATAGTCGTGGAAGTTTTTAGGTGCATTTAATAAGTGTAAAAGGTGCCTGATAGTACGATCCTTTCAAAAATCTGGCGTCTGGTATACTTTGCATAGTAAACTTAATGCGGCTAAAAAGGCTCATTGTGCCATCGCGGCGCATGGCGCATCATTGCTAGTGTATGTAATGTGCCTATTGAGGTGCATTACATAACGGAGGCGCATAATGTATCATTGGCAGTGTATGTAATGCACCTCAATAGGCTCATTGCGTTATGGAGACGCACAGCGTATCATCGCTACTATATGTAATGTGCCTTTTTAGCTGCATTACAATGTATTGTGCCCAGCATATAATGTGCCTTGTTTTGGTATATTACAGTTCATTTATATTGAGAATTTGGAGGCAAGAGTATTTTTTTGCACAAAATGGACCAAAAAAATGGCGCTTGCATATTGGGACTTGTCGCCCGACATGTTACAGCAGAATATACAGCAATGTCACATATAAACAGATAGCAGCAGATATAAGTGATATAATGTTCCCATTCTTCCTCTTTCTGCACAGTCCCTCATTACAGTCGATGACAGTGATACATATGAATAACCTAGAGAAAGCTTTATTGATCAAATGTAACTTCTCCTTTCACTCCTGTAAACATTCCACATATATAGGAAAGTTACATATAGACAGGTAGAAGCAGGTGTAAGTGATAAAATATTTTCATTCTTCCTCCTTTTTAACAGTCCTACTTTGCAACTAATGACAGTGATACATATATAGGTGCTAGAAAATGCTTTAAAGATCAATTTTATGTTTTACTCCTATAGGAATTCAATGTTACTATGTATAGAAAGCTTATACATAGAAAGATAGAAACAGAACAAGTGATATAATGTTTCCATTCTTCCTTTATCTATACTGTCCCTCCTTGCAGCTGGTGAATGATATATATGTACATCATAGATACAGTTTAGTGATCAATTAAAACTTCATCCTTCACTACTGTAAACCTTCCAAGTTACTATGTATAGAAAGGTACCATATAGACAGATAGAAGCAGGACATAAGAGGATGCACATTATACAATGTTTCCATTCTTCCTCTTTCTATACTGTCTCAGCCATTGACAGTGATTGATATACAGAGTATGGATCCTAGAGAAAGATTTATTGATCAATTGTAGCCTCTTCTTTCACTCTGTTAAACCTTCCATGTTACAACAGTGTATACAGGAATGATACATTTACACAGATACAAGTGACATAATGTTTCTATTCTTCTTCTTTCTATACTGTCCATCTTTGCAGCTGGTGACAGTGATCTCTCTCTCTCTCTCTCTCTCTCTCTCTCTCTCCTCTCTCTCTCTCTCTCTCTCTATCTTTCATTGAGAAATCTTTAGTGATTGATCAATTGTAACTTCATCCTTCACTCCTGTAAACCTTCCATGTTACTATGTATAGAAAGGTAACATATAGACAGACAGAAGCAGGGCATAAGATGCACATTATATACTGTTTCCATTCTTCCTCTTTCTATGCTGTCTCAGCTATTGACAGTGATCTATATACAGTGTATGCATCATAGAGAAAGCTTTATTGATCAATTGTAACTTCCTCTTTCACTCCTGTAAACCTTCCATGTAACAACAGTGTATACAGGAATGTTACATGTAGACAGATACAAGTGACAGATGTACACTATATGATGTTTCCATTCTTCCTCTTTCTATGCTGTCTCAGCTACTATGTATAGAAAGGTAACATACATCCTATGTAAAGTCCGCCGCGCCTCGCCAGTGTGTTAGGCGCAGTGCGGGACTTTGGCGCAGTGCGGCGCTGCGCCTATAATTCGGCGCCGGAGGTAGTGCGGTCATACATGCGGGGAACAGTCCGCCGCGCCTGGCCAGTGTGTGGGGCGCAGTGCGGGGACCGAGGCGCAGTGCGGCGCTGCGCCTAAGATTCGCCGTCCGAGGCGGTGCGCTCGTACATGCGGGGAAAAGTTCCCAAGGATCAATAGTATGGGTGCAACGAAAATAAAGAAATAAACATGATTTTATTGATTTAATATTTTTTTTTCGTTACCCCCATATTATTATTCATTTTATATACACATCGGGACAACTTCTGTAGTGTTATAATTTGATTTCGGCCATGTACAGTTTTATTTCAGATTGCATTAGAAAACCCATAGGAGCGTCGCTCGCTCTCCCATTGGTCCAAATAACGGCGCCTCTTTTAACTTAGCCAATCACAGAGCGCGCTCAGAATTTCTTTTCCCCATAGAACTCTATGAGAAAGTAGCTCGCGCTCTGATTGGCTAAGCTGGACGAGCCCCCGCCGCTTCAACCAATCAGCTCGTTTCTGCATTTTTACTGTATTTTGAACTGTCCCGCCTTTGAATATGATTGGTCAATTTTTCTCCATAGGATATAATGGGACATTGTCGCTCCTATCCTGATTGGTCAATTCTCCTCCATAGGATATAATGGGACACTGTCGCTCCTATTCTGATTGGTCAATTCTCCTCCATAGGATATAATGGGACATTGTCGCTTCTATCCTGATTGGTCAATTCTCCTCCATAGGTTATAATGGGACATTGTCGCTCCTATTCTGATTGGTCAATTCTCCTCCATAGGTTATAATGGGACACTGTCGCTCCTATTCTGATTGGTCAATTCTACTCCATAGGTTATAATGGGACATTGTCGCTCCTATTCTGATTGGCTGGTTTATGCCGACCAATGAGAATAGCTTAAACAATTTGAATTACTGTATTTCCCGGCGATTCTCTCTATTGCAATTCCCTATGTAGCGCCGGTCTCGGCGACAAACGCGTTGTTCGGGTTTTTAACTGCTTTATTTGTAAAGAAGGGTTCGGCTCTTTATCTGATAATGTTTACATTTAATAAAAATAATTTTTTGATTAATACTTCATGCCGCACGGCGCTGAGCGCCGAGATTTCAGAGCGCCCATCTCTCCATAGACTATAATGGGAGAAGTAGCTCGCACTCTGATTGGCTGGGATAGCCAAGCCCCCGCTAGCTCAGCCAATCAGCTCTTTTCTGTCTTTTTACTGTATTTTGAATTATCCCGCCGTGGATTCTGATTGGTCTAAACTTCTCCATAGACTAGAATGGGTCTTTGTCACTCCTATTCTGATTGGTCAATAGTTCTCCATAGGTTTTAATGGGTCTCTGTCGCTCCTATTCTGATTGGCTGAGCTAGCCAAGTCCCCGGTAGCTTAACCAATCAGCTCTTTTCAGCATTTTTACTGTATTTTGAACTGTCCCGCCTTTGATTCTGATTGGTCAATCCTTCCCCATAGGTTTTAATGGTTCACTGTCGCTCCTATTCTGATTGGCCGGTTTATGCCGACCAATGAGAATAGGTTTCAGAATTTGAATTACTGTATTTCCCGGCAATTTACAATATCATAATTCTTGATATTGCGCCGTTCTAGAGTTTAGGAAAGTGATTTTTTTTTAAATTATGTTTATTTTTTACGTTCAGCTCTTTTCTGACACTGTTTTCCGCCTTTATAAAGGCGATTTTTTCTGAATCATACTCCTGCTGCACGGAGCGGAGCGCCGAGATTTCTGTCGCGATCTTCTATGTTTCCTCTCATGTTCCGATCCTGCTTCACTTCGCCTCCGCCGGATCATTTAGACCAAAATAAACCCGGTCTGCCTGTCGGAGCTGCCGAGTGTTGCACTGCGCCTCGCTTTGCCGACTCGCCATCGTACATGCCTCAGAGTTTTCGAGCGCGCCGCGTCCCGCCCGGAACGCCTACCCCTACCCCGCGCCCACAACGCGCCCACTGCCCGGCCCTTCATGCGGGGCGCAGCTGAAAGTGGCGAACGCTGCGCCTAACACCACATCCCTGTATCCGACATGGGGATTCGTGCTGGGAGGCGCAGTGTACGCCAAAAAACAGGCGTAAAGTCCGATCATACATGTCGCCCATAGTGATTGATCAATTGTTACTTTGTCTTTCACTCCTGTAAACCTTCCATGTTACTTTGTATAGAAAGATAACATATAGACAGAAGCAGGACATAAACAGATGTACACTATATGATGTTTCCATTCTTCCTCTTTCTATGCTGTCTCAGCTACTATGTATAGAATGGTAACATATAGATAGACAGAAGCAGGACATAAGAGGATGCACATGATATGATGTTTCCATTCTTCCTCTTTCTATACTGTCCCTCTTTGCAGCTGGCGACAGTGATATTTGTACATCATAGAGAAAGATTTAGCGATTGATCAATTGTGACGTTGTCTTTTACTCCTCTAAACCTTCCATGGTACAACAGTGTATACAGGAATGTCACATATAGACAGATACAAGTGACATGATGGGCCACATGTATGAAAACTATTTAGGTCTAAAATTCACTGTTTCGCCCATAGTAACCTATGGACATAAAAGTGAGTTTTGGACCTAAACAGATTTCATACATGTGGCCCATTGTTTCCATTCTTCCTCTTTCTATACTGTCTCAGCTACTATGTATAGAAAGGTAACATATAGACAGATAGAAGCAGGACATAAACAGATGCACATCATATAATGTTTCCATTCTTCCTCTTTCTATGCTGTCTCAGCTATTGACAGTGATCTACAGTATATACAGTGTATGTATCCTAGAGAAAGCTTTATTGATCAATTGTAACTTCTTTCACTTCCATGTTACACCAGTGTATACAGGAATGATACATTTACACAGATACAAGTGACAATGTTTCCATTCTTCTTCTTTCTATACTGTCCCTCTTTGCAGGTGGTGACAATGATCTCTCTCTCTGTGTCTCTCTCTCTCAATCAATTGTAACTTTGTCTTTCACTCCTGTAAACCTTCCATGTTACTATGTATAGAAAGGTAACATACAGACAGATAGTATCAGGACATAAGAGGATGCACATGATATAATGTTCCCATTCTTCCTCTTTTTATGCTGCCTCAGCTATTGACAATGATTGATATACAGAGTATGGATCCTAGAAAAAGCTTCATTGATCATCAATTGTAACTTTTTTCACTTCCACGTTACAGCAGTGTATACAGGAATGTCACATATAGACAGATGCAAGTGATAAAATGTTTCCATTCTTCCTCTTTCTATTCTGTCCCTCGTTGCAGCCGGTGACAGTGATAGGTCTTGTATCATCTGCACAGTAGTGTTGCACTGGCTGCCTGTGAAATCTGAAACCAGAGAGGGCTGTCCTGCTTCCTTCTCCCAGCCTCTTGCACTGTGCAGTGTGGTGACATATTCACACACAATCAGTCCCTGCAACTTCAAGGACCGTGTCCCCTACACTAGCTGGGTGCCTGCTCCTGCCACACTAGCTGGGTGCCTGCTCCTGCCACACTAGCTGGGTGCCTGCTCCTGCCACACTAGCTGGGTGCCTGCTCCTGCCACACTAGCTGGGTACCTGCTCCTGCCACTCTATCTGGGTGCCTGCTCCTGCCACACTAGCTGGGTGCCTGCTCCTGCCACACTAGCTGGGTGCCTGCTCCTGCCACATCAGCTGGGTGCCTGCTCCTGCCCCACCAGCTGGGTGCCAGCTCCTACCACACTAGCTGGGTGCCTGCTCCTGCCACCCTAGCTGGGTGCCTGCTCCTGCCACACCAGTCTGGGCTGTGCCTGCTCCTGCCCCACCAGCTGGGTGCCTGCTCCTGCGACACTAGCTGGGTGCCTGCTCCTGCCACACTAGCTGGGTGCCTGCTCCTACCACACTAGCTGGGTGCCTGCTCCTGCCACACTAGCTGGGTGCCTGCTCCTACCACACTAGCTGGGTGCCTGCTCCTGCCACACTAGCTGGGTGCCTGCTCCTGCCACACTAGCTGGGTGCCTGCTCCTGCCACACTAGCTGGGTGCTGCTCCTGCCACACCAGCTGGGTGCCTTGCTCCTGCCACATCAGCTGGGTGCCTGCTCCTCGCCACACCAGCTGGGTTGCCTGCTCCTGCCACACAGCTGGGTGCCTGCTCCTGCCACACCAGCTGGGTGCCTGCTCCTGCCACACAAGCTGGGTGCCTGCTCCTGCCACTCTATCTGGGTGCCTGCTCCTGCCACACCAGCTGGGTGCCTGCTCCTGCCACACAAGCTGGGTGCCTGCTCCTGCCACATCAGCTGGGTGCCTGCTCCTGCCACACAAGCTGGGTGCCTGCTCCTGCCACACTAGCTGGGTGCCTGCTCCTGCCACACCAGCTGGGTGCCTGCTCCTGGTCCTACACTGTAGAGGGCTCTGCATTCTTCTCCAGAAGCTTACAAGGATCTCTCTGCATGGCCAGACTGCATTTATCACAGAACAACTTCATCCCACTGACAGGAGCTGCTTATCTGATTGCACGCCTGCCTGCTGGATTGCTACCTCTCCATTGGATTTACTTATCATAGAGATCACTTACAGCTCTTGGGTCTGATCTGTGGCTGGAAAGGGTAAGTGTTTACTCCTTCTCTGCATAGAAATTGCTTCTTTAATTCTGGAGACTGAAAGTTCCTCTGCTCCCCTAGCAAGGAGCAGCTGTCTGGAGGAATGTGTCTGGGTGACTGGGGACTCTGTTCTCCCACAGGGCTAGTGAAAGGTCTGGAGTGATTCCTGCTGTCATTGGGTGCTCATCGTGCCCACTGCACCAGTCCAGGATTATGCATTGGAAAGCCCCCCACCCCTTGCCCTATAGGATTAGGGTCACAAACAGGCTGCATGCTTGTGATGTAAAGGATACCCTAAGCTATGTTTGCAGCTGCCACTATAGGAGTGCTTGTATCTATAAAGAATCCCAGCAGACAGCAGCCTACATCATCTTCTTATATTTCAGAAATTGTGTCCCTATAACAAGTGTTTCAGGGTTTATTTTTGTGATTGGGAATAATCTTCTTGGGTCTTTGTTGTCGGAGTTGATCGGACGCGCGCGCTTCAGAATAACAATGTTGCGTTTTTATCGTTTTTGTTTGATCGATTATTAGATTTGTTACTATGTAATGTCTGATTTTATCTGTACTAAAAGCTGCGAATATTTGGGAATATAAAATTTTACAAAACCCAAAACTAAAACCCCCCCCAAAAAAAAACCCGAAAAAAAAAATGCAAAAAGAAAAATTCGGGAAACGGGGCAGGGGCCCGGATCAAAACTGGGACACAAAGCCCCAAGAAGATTTTTCCCCAATCACAAAAAAAAAACCTAAAACACGGGGTTATGGGGAAAAAATTTTGAAATATAAGAAGATTAGGGCCGAAACTTTGCTGGGATTTTTTAAATAGATAAAAGCACTCCTATAGTGGGAGCGGGAAAATTTAAAGTTTTTGGGTATCCTTTACATCAAAGCATCACCCTGTTTGTGACCAACCCCAAATTGGGGAAAGGGGGGGGGGGGTTTTTCCAATGCTAATCTGGATGGTGCGGGGGGCACGATGGCCCCCAAAGGGACAGCGGGAATCACTCAGGCCCTTTCACTACCCCTTGGGAGAACCCAGGGGTTCCCAGTCCCCCAGAAACTTTTCCCTCCAGAAAAGCGGTCCTTGCTAGGGGGGAGGGGGAAACTTTCAGTCTCCAGAATTAAGAAAGCAATTTCTTTGCGAGAAGGAGTAAAACTTCCCCCTTTTCCAGCCACAGACCCGCCCCAAGGCTGAAAAGTGTCTCTTTGATAAGAAAACCAATGGAGGGGGGAAAGAAATTTCCAGCAGGCAGGGCGTCCCAAATCGATAAGAAGCCTCCTGTCAGTGGGGGAAGTTGTTTGTGAAAAAGGGCAGTCTGGCCATGAGAGAGATCTTGTAAGCTTTGGAGAAGAAGCAGGCCTCTAAGGTAGGACCGGGGCCAGGAACCGCTGTTGTGGCAGGAGCAGGCCCCCAGTGTTGGCAGGGCGGCACCCGGGGTTTGTGGCAGGAGGAGGGACCGCTAGTTTTGGTAGAGAAAGGAAACCCACCCTGTTTTGGGTTTAGGAGCGGGGCACCCAGCTAGTTTTTTAAAGGGGGCGGGGCAACCCAAAGCGGGTGGGGTTTAGGAGAGGCAACAGTAGTTTTGGTGGGAGAGGCCCCCGGTAGTGGGCGGGGAGCGGCCCCCACCCTAGTGGGGGCAGGAGCAGGCACCCCAGCAGTGGGGGTAGGAGAGGAAAACCAGTAGTGGGTGGGCGGGAAACCCAGCGGGTTTGTGGGGGGGGCAGGCCCCCAGCTAGTGTGGCAGGGCAGGCCCCCAAGTGGGTTGTGGCAGGGGGCGGAAACCCGTAGTGGGGTTTGGAGAGGCCCCCAGCTAGTGTGGCAGGGCAGGCCCCAGCTAGTGTGGGAAGGAGGGCAGGAACCCAAGCTAGTGTGGCAGGAGGGGGCCCCAGCAAAGGTTTTGGCAGGAGCAGGCCCCCGCTAGTGTGGCAGGAGCGGGGAACCCAGTAGAGGGGCAGGAGGGCAGGAACCCACCCTAGAGTGGCAGGAGAGGCACCCGGGTTTGTGTGGCAGGAGCAGGCCCCCGGGATAGTGTGGTAGGAGCAGGCCCCCAAGATAGATGTGGCAGGGGGGGGAAACCCCACCCTGATGTGGCAGGAGCGGCCCCCACCTAGTGTGGCAGGAGAAAGGCCCCCCAGCTAGTGGGGCCCAGGAGCAGGAAACCCAAAGGAAGGTGGCGGAGAAAGGCCCCAGATAGATTTGGAGGAGCAGGCCCCCCAGTAGTTTTGGCTGGAGCAGGCACCCAGCTAGTTTTGGCAGGGAGAAGGGCCCCAGTTGTTGGTGGGGAGCGGGGGCACCCAGCTAGAGGGGCCCGGGAGCAGGCCCCCCAGTAGAGTGGCAGGAGCAGGCACCCAGATAGTGGGGTAGGAGCAGGCCCCCAGATAAATTTGGCGAGGAGGCCCCCGGCTGATGTGGCAGGGCAGGCACCCAGTGGGTGTGGGCAGGAGCAGGCACCCCCCTAGTGGGGCCCAAGGAGCGGCACCCAGTTTGTGTGGGAGGGCACCCAAAATAGAGTGGCGGGGAGCGGGCCCCCCGTTTGTTTTGCGGGAGGGGCCCCCCCTCCTAGTGTAGCGGGGGAGCAGGAAACCCGGGTTTGTTTTTTTTGGAGAAGGCCCCGGTTTAGGGTGGAAGGAGCAGGAACCCCAGCTAGTGGGGCCCCAGGAGCAGGCCCCAAAGTTGGGTGTGGCAGGAGCAGGCCCCAGTAGTTTTAAGGAGCAGGCCCCCAGTTTAGGGGGGAGGCCCAGGGCACCAGCTAGTGGGGCAGGAGCAGGCCCCCAGTTGGTTTTGGGCAGGAGCGGGGCCCCCCCAGCTGGTGTGGGGGGACAGGCACCCAGCTGGGGGGTTGGGCGGGGAGCAGGCCCCCAGTTGGATGTGCCCCAGGTGAAGGCCCCAGTGGTGGGGCCGGAGCAGGCCCCCAGCTAGTGTGGGGGAGCAGGCACCAGGGGGGTTTTTTGTAGGGGACACGGCCCTTGAAGTTGCGGGGGATTGATTGTGTGGGAATATGCCCCCCCACACTGCAAGTGCAAGGGGGGGAGAAGGAAGCAGGAAAAGCCCTTTTGGGTTTTCAGATTTCCCGGGCCCCAGCAGTCCCAACACTACTGTGCAAAAAAGAGGGTTTTACGGACTATTACTTCCCCCGTTTGCCAAGAGGGGAAAAATAAAAAGGGGAAGAATGGAAACTTTTTATCACTTCCCATCTGTTATATGTGACTTTCCTGTTCACTGCTGAAACTTTGGAAGTAAAAAAATTTTAAAATTGATGTTTAAAAATAAGCTTTTTTCCTAGGCCCATATCGGGTATATAAATTCATTGTCAATAGCTGAGGCCAGCCTAAAAAGGGGAAAGAATGGGGAAACTTTATATCATTTTGATCCTCTTTGTCTGATATATTGTCGTATGTTCCCTTTTAAAATAGAAACATGGAAGGTTTACGGAGTGAAGACAAATTTAAAAATTGATTGGAGAGAGGGGGGAGGGAGAGGAAGAGAGAGAGAGAGGCGGGTAAATTGCCCCCACCTAAAAAGAGGGACAGTAAAGAAGAAGAAGGGAAAAAACATTGCCCTTTTTATCTTTTAAAATTTTATCTTTCCCTGTATCCCACGGGGTTTTAAACAGGAAGTGAAAAGAATTTAAAATTTTGTTTAATAAAGTTTTTCTCCTTTGAATACTTTTACATTTTTGTTTTTTACATCCCGGAAATTTAAATTAGGTACCCATGTAGTAACGGTTTGGCCCCTTTTTTTTCCCTTTTCAGAACTGCCTCAATTCTTCGTGGAAAAGATTCCAAAGGGGTGTTGAAGGGATGTAAATTTTGGGGTCCCAAAGGGGCCCCAAAGGGGCCCAAAAAAAATTTCCCCCACACCATGAAACCCCCACCCCCCCCTAAACCCTTTTGATAAAGGCAGGTTTGGGCCCCCTGTTTTCATGTTGTTACCCAAAAATTCTGACCCCCCCCTTTTCGAATGCGCACCCCAGAAATCGGAAACTCATCAGCCAAAGGAAAAACGTTTTTCCAAATTTTTTTTTCCTTTCCAATTTCGATGACTTGGGCCCAATTGGACCCTCAGTTTCCTGTTTTTTAAGTGAAAGGAGGGGCCCGGGTGTGGCTTTTTTCCCTGTGTTTGAAAGCCATCTGCCCCCCAAAGTTGGCCCTTTAATGTGCGTTCAGAGATGCTCTTTGCCTCCCCTTGGGTTTGTAAGGGGGGTGGTTTGGGAGTCACTTTTGCCTTTTTATCAGCTGAAAAGGTTGCCCATTCTTTTTAAACTTTGGGCATAAAAAAGGGGGTTTCCGCCCCCAGGACTCCCGCTACTGGTTTGTTTTTTTTTTTTCGGCATTTTTTGTAAACCCTAGAGTGGTTTGTGGGGAAAAAAATTTCCCAGGGATCAGCAGTTTCTAAATTTACTGGGGACCACCCCTTCTGGCCCAAAACAACCATCCCAACGTTAAAAGGGGGCACTCAAACCCACCTTTCCCCCCCATCCTGATGCTCGGGTTTGAAACTGCAGGAAATTTTTTTCTCTTGCCATTTTAAATTCCCTTTTAAATGACTGAGTTGCCCCCCTGTGTTTGGCTTGATATAAATTAGTTTTAAAAAGAGCATTTTGGGACAGGTGTACCAAATAAAGTGGCCGGTGAGTGTAGATCACTGTAAATAACCCGGGTAGACAGCATTGGGGAAAAGGGGAAAAAGGGGAAAACATTATATGATGGGCATTTGTTTATGTCCTCCCTTTCTATCTGTCTTTATGTTACTTTCTATACTTGTAGCTGAGACCGAAATAGAAAGAGAAGAAGGGAAAAAAAGGGGGCCCCCTTTGTACAAACTTTTTTGGGTTTCCAAAACCCCTTTTTTTAGCCCTTGGGTTTCCTATGGGCAAAAACAGTAAATTTTAAAACTAAATATTTTTTTTAAACTGTGGCCCTTTCTTGTCACTTGTATCTGGTTTTATATGTAAAATTTTCCTGTATAAAATTGTTTGTTACCATGGAAGGTTTGGGAGGGTAAAAAAAACAACGCCCAAAAAGGGTTCAATCAAAAAACCCTTTCTTATGTTGAAACAAATACCCACTGTCCCCAGCTGCAAAGAGGGACAGTATAAAAAGGGGGGGGAAAATTTGGAAAAAATATATCATGTGAAACCTTTTTATGCCCTGCTTCTGTCTGTCTATATGTTACCCTTTCAAATAAATAGTAGTTGGACAGCATAGAAAAAGGAAGAATGGAAACATCAATAGTGTACATTTTGTTTATGCCCTGCTTCTGTCTATTTTGTTATCTTTCTTTAAAAAAGTAACAGGGAAAGGTTTTTACAGGAGTAAAAGAAAAAAGATAAAAAATTGGAAACATTTATAGGGGCGACATGTTTGAAGGTTTTAAAGCCTGTTTTTTGGCGTTTTACTGGCCCCCCGGTTTCCAAATTTCCCGTTTGTGGGGGAAAAGGGGGTTGGGGTTGTTAGGCGAAAGGTTTTCGCCACTTTCAGCGGGCCCCCGGGCCATAAAGGGGGGCGGGCATTTTGGGGGGGCGGGGTTTTGTGGGTTTTCCCGGGCGGGACGCGGCCCGTTTCAAAAACCCAAGGCATGTACGAGGGCCCGAGTGGGAAAAGTAGGCGGATTGCGCGCCCCGGCCCAGTTTCCGACAGGCAGACCGGGTTTATTTTTTTGGTCTAAATGCCCCGGCAGGGGCCCGAAGTGAAGCAGGATCGGAACATGCAAAGGAAACATGAAGCCGCGACAAAAATTTTCGGCGCCCCGGCTCCGTGCAGCAGGAGTTTTGATTCAAAAAAAAATCCCCTTTTTATAAGGCGGAAAAAAAGTGTCAGAAAAGAGCTGAAGTAAAAAAAAAACAAAATTTTAAAAAAAAAAATCCCCCCTTTCCCTAAACTCTAGAACGGTGAAATTTATCAAGAATTATAAATTTGTAAATTCCCGGGGAAAATACAGTAATTCAAATTCTGAAACTTTTCCCAAATTTTTGGTCGGCAAAAACCCCGGGCCCAAATAAAAAGGAGGGGAAGTAAACCTTTAAAAAACCTAGGGGGAAGGATTTTGACCCAATCAAAATTTCAAAGGCGGGACGGGTTAAAAATTTACAGAAAAAAGGGCCGGGGGAAAAGAGGTTTGGGTTTAAGCAAAACGGGGACTTGGCTAAGCCCCGCCAATCGGGAAATGGGAAAAGGGGACAGGGGGCCCCTTTTAAAAACCCCTTTTATGGGACTTTTGGCCCAATCGAATAGGAGTGACAAAAGACCCATTTTAGTTATGGGAGAATTTTTAGACCAATCAAAATTTCCTCCGGGGGGGATAATTAAAAAAATACTTTTTAAAAGACAGAAAAAAAAGTTTTTTGGGCCCTGAGCTAGCGGGGTTTGGCTATCCCACCCAATCAGGGGCGCGAGTACTTTCCCCCATTATATTTTAGGGGAGAGATGGGCGTCTGAAATCTCGGCTCCCCAGCCCCGGTGGGGCATGAAGTTTTAAAATCAAAAAATTTTTTTAAATTTAAATGTAAATCATTACAGAAAAAGGGGCCAAAAACCCTTCTTTAAAAATAAAGCATTTAAAAACCCCGAACAAGGTTTTTGTCCCCGGGAGAACGGCGTAATGGGGAATTGAAAATAGAGAGGAATGGGCCGGGAAATCCCATTTAATTCAAATTGTTTAAGCTCTTCTAAATTGGGGTGGGGGCCATAAACCAGCCAATCGAATAGGACCCAAACCAATTTTTTCCCATTAAAAACCTATGGAGTAGAATTGGCCAATCGGGAAATAGGGGGGACCCGTGCCCCATTATAACCGGAGGAGAATTGCCCTCGGGAATGGGGAGCGACAATGTC